>PVKE010002016.1:0-89056 GCA_004027555.1 Craseonycteris thonglongyai
GAAAGAGAGAGAGAGATACAGAGACAGAGAGAGAACTGAACTGGGGGCACTCCCCAGTTCAGCACATGTGTCCGCACGGGCCGGGGCCAGGATTCGATCCTGGGTCCCTGGCGCTGCAAAGTGAGCGCTTAACCCACTGAGCCATCCCAGCTTCCCTCTGCGAACTTTTTGACCAGTACTCATATAAGAATGCTTGTGGTTATATTTTGGGCCCACCCAAGTAGCCAAAGATAATCTCCCCTCCTCAAAATGCTTACCTTAGTCACATCTGCAAAGTACTGTTTGCCATATGACTTAACATTCACAGGCTCCAAAGATGAGGGCCTGGATATAGTGGGACTGTTCTTTCACATACCTATCATTTCACTTACATGAAGTATCCAGAACTGGCAAATCTGTAGAGTACATTAGTGGGTTGTAAGAACAGGGAAATAGGGGCTTGGGAACTGACTGCTAACAAGATACAGGGTTCCTGTTTTGGGGGCAACAGGAATGAAAAAGTTCTGGAACCAGGCAGAGGTGGTGGTTGGACAACATTGTAAATGCACTAAATGCCACTGAACTGTACACTTTAAAATGGTTGAAATTGTAAATTGTTGTTAGTATGTATTTTTAACACAATTTTTACAAAATGCCCTTTAGGGCCACCCATGAGTAGGGGGCTCATCAGCATGTTTCTCTGCCTGTTGTCAACATAGCAGCCAAACTGTTTATGAACCAGAACAGAGCCATTTGCTCACTGCTTGGTGGATTCGATTCCTAGGACTGCTGTAATAAAACATCACAAAAGGTGGGACTTAAGATAACCAACATGGGGGAAGCCGGGATGGCTTAGTGGGTTAAGCGCTCACTTTGCAGCGCTGGGGACTGAGGATCGAATCCCGGCCCCGGCCCTTGCGGACCCATATGCTGAACTGGGAGCTCCCCCAGTTCAGTTCTCTCTGTCTCTGTATCTCTCTCTCTCTCTCTCTCTGTCAAAAACAATAAAAATAAAATAAATAAATAAATGGTAAAATAAAGTTGAATTATCAGTTTAAAAAAAAAAAAAAAAAAAAAAAAAGATAACCAACATTTGTTCTGTCACAGTTCTGGAAGCTAGAAGTCTGGAATCATGCTGTTGGCAGGGCTGTTTTCTCTCTGAAAGCTCTCGGGAAGAGTCCTTCCCTTCCTCTTCCAGCCTCTGCTCGCAGCTGGCGTTCCTTGGCCTGGAGACGCATTACTCCAGTCTTCACACAGCCCTCTCCCTACACTTGTCTCTGTATTTCTTTTCTTTCTATAAGGACACCAGTCATAGTGGATTCATGGTCCACTTGACTGCAGTAGGACCTTGTCTTTAGCCTATTACATCTGCAATGACCCTATTTCTAAATAAGGTCACATTCTGAAGTTCTAGGAAGGACATTAATTTGGGGGAGATGCTATCCAACCCAGTGTACTTGCTCAGATGGTCATAGAGAACTTACAGGTAAAGTCATGGTTGAACATTCAAGGTGAGGCATGGAGCAGCAGGTTTATGAAGTGTGGTCAAAAAATATGGTGAATGTTTAAATTTTTAAAAAGTACTGCAGTAAAAGACATACTACCATTCCTTCCCCCCCTCCCCTGGTACTCCCCCTCATTTCAAACACACTTATCCCTTTGTTCTTGCCATTTTCTGAAGCAGTTCTGGAAGTTCTGTGAGTGTCATAAGCTACGCTGTCGTGGCTGCCTCAAAGTCCTGAATCAATTCAAAATGTTTACCTTTCATGGTCATTTTGACTTTGGGGAAGAGCCAGAAGTCACACAGTGCCAGATCTGTAGAATAAGGTGAATGAGGACACACTAATACTTTTGACAGAAATTTATGTTAATACATTGTTCATGACCCATGACTTACAGCATACTTTAAAACAGAGGTGTCCAACCTTTTGGCTTCCCTGGCCCACATTGGAAGAAGAACTGTCGTGGGCCACACCTAAAATACACTAACAGGAATGCTGAAATAGCTTAGTGGTTGAGCACTTGCCTCATAATCATGAGGACTGGGGTTTGATTGCCAGCCCTGGCCCATGCAAACCCTATATGCTGAGCTGTGGAGCAACTACTAACCACCGGGGTGGCACGGCGCTGAAGGTTCTTGCCTCCCATGAGGGAGGTCCCTGGTTCGGTTCCCACCCTGCGTGGTCCCACATACACTTGTGTGGAATGAAACTATGTCACAACTAATGATGTACAACTATGGTGACTGTTCTAGACCCTCCCCCCCCACACACACACATTCACCTTCTCTCAAAGAATAAATGTTTTACAAAAAAATATATATATATGCTAACACTAATTATTGCTGATGAGCTAAAAAAAAAAAAAGAGAGAGAGAAAAGGTTCCAAAAAAAAAAGAACTCATAGTTTTAAGGACTTATGTTGGGCTGCATTCAAAGCCATCCTGGGCAGCAGGTTGGACATGCCTGAAAACACACCTTCTCTCGACTGTAACTCACAACTGACTGCAATCGACAAGTTGAAAATTGTCACACAGTTCCTAAAGTTCAAAGTGTTGCTTCCCATATCAAAGATCCTTGCCTTTGCATTGGATGGCACTTGGCAGCAGCATTGACCGTCACCGTCTTCTTGATCCGGCAGTCTAGATACCTGTTAGTGTAACTGGCATATGCCTTCTCCTGAGGGAGGGTAATGCCACACCCCACCTTACCTCATAATCCAGTACAGTTCAATACTGAAAGGCAATGCACCTGCAGAAATGCTATTGGCCAGCTCACTTTACTCTTCCTCTAGGTCCTGATTGACATCTCAGTGCTGTTCATTATCAGAAAATCATTTACCTGTCTGGCTATTACACTTAAAAACAGGGCCTCACACTAGTCCCAGCCGTGATTCCAATACTGGCAGGTGTCTGGTTGAGCTCCTGGCTCTGCTAGATTTCACCTGCTTTGCCAGCCCTCCATTATGCCAAGGGAACTGGGGTTGCTCCTACCCCAAGTGTGAAGCCGGGTAAGAGAATCCGGGCTGCGAATCAGAATTACTAGACTCAATTCAGAGATATTCCAAGAGGGGGAAAAAAAGTGTGGCTTTGACGATTCATTTCCCTGTTCTGATCCTCATATTCTTTTCTGTAAATCGGGATTTTTGGGGGTGGGGATAACATAATATCTATTTTTTATTAATTCTTAAATTTACTGGGGTGACATTGGTTGGTAAAAATTACACAGGTTCCAGGTGTACAATTGTACATTGCAGCATGTGTGTATTGCATTTTGTGCTCACCACCCAGAGTCAGTTCTCTTTCTAATTTATCACCATGTATTTGATGCCCCTGAAATGGGGATTTTTAGTAATTGGTTTAACATACCTGGCCCTTTGAAGTGCTTTATAAATATTAACACAATTAATGCTCACTATAACCCTATGTGGTAAGTGCTATCCTTCTCTCTCTATAGCAGAGGAAACTAAGGCACAGAGAGGCTAAGAAGGCTGCCCAAGATCACACAGCCAGCTGGGGGCTAGGCGGGATTTCTCCAGGGGCTGCCTGGCAGCAGACTAGGCCGAGAGGCATCCCTGTAGTGGCAGGATTGTGAATTTGGGATCCTGTCTGTCCTTACCACCCGGATATGAGATCTGGAAGCAGGAGGCATTTAATGAGCATTGTGGAAGAAGGAATGCATGGATCGCGTGCTGGCCACATCCCCTTGGCCTGGAACCTCCTGACATGCTCTTCCCAGGATCCTCTGGGAGAAGCAAGCCCAGAAGAGGGAATCATGGAGTTGGACCGTCTGAATTCAGGACGCAAAAACCGCGCGAAAGCGCCACCTGCTGGCAGAGTTCTGTAAGTGCCAATGAGAGACCAGAAATGTTTGGTTTGGGGAAAGTGGAATTGGCTTTTGAAAGGGTAATGCAATCCATCGTGGTAATCATCAGTGGTCTGGATATCAGTGTAGGAAGCTGGGGCCGTCTCATAGTGGTTTCCAAACTTTCCTGATCGTGACACACAGTAAATCATTTTGGGGATGCTGGGATAGCTCAACAGGTTGAGCATGTCTTGCAGCCACGAGGTCTGGGGATTGAATCCTGTGCAAACCCATATGCTGAACTGTGGCACAACTGGTAACTGCCCAGATGGTGGCGAGGGTTCTCACCTCCCATGGGGGAGGTCCCCAGTTTGGTTCCTGCCCCACATGGCCCCACATCCACCTGTATGGTAGAATAAAACTATCACAACTAATGATATACAACTATGGAGACTGCTCTGGGCCCTCCCCCTTCTCTCTCTGTCTCTGTCTATTTCATCATAAACAAAATAAATCTTTAAAAGGCTAAAAGCTAAACTATCAAGGGTGAACAGAATTAAACTCATTGCCCCAGTTCATGGAATCACAAGTGTCAAACACAAACTAGGGTGAGAGATGGGAAGTAACTACCTAATGGGCATCGGGTTTATTCTGGTTGATGAAAATGTTCTGCAGCTAGGTAGAGGTGGTAGTTGCAGAACACTGAAAATGCACTAAATTGTTCACTTTAAAAATGCTCCTGGGAAAGCTGGGATGGCTCAGCGGGTAAAGCACTCACTTTGAAGCCCCAGGGACCGAGGATCAAATCCCGGCCCTGGCCCCAGCCCCGGCCCCAGCCCATGCGGACCTACATGCTGAACTGGGGTGTGCCCCCAGTTCAGTTCTTGCCAGGACCTATATGGGAGGCTCCTGGCCCAGTTCCTGCCCTGCGCAGCCCTGTGCCTGCCTGCGGAGTGAAACTATATGGAAAACTAATGTCAACTATAGAGACTGCTCTGGGCCCTCCCCCTTCTCTCTGTCTCTGTCTCTCGCTGTCAAAAATCAATAAAATAAATCTTTAAAAATGGTCCTTCGGGGAAGCCGGGATGGCTCAGTGGGTTAAGCGCTCACTTTGCAGCCCCAGGGACCGAGGATCGAATCCCGGCCCCAGCCTGTGTGGACCCATATGCTGAACTGGGGAGTGCCCCCAGTTCGGTTCTCACCGTGGTGAAGACCCCGGCCCAGTTCCTACCCTGTGCAGCCCCACTCCCACCTGTGGAATGAAACTATAGGGAAAAATGAATGATGTGCAACTATGGAGACTGTTCTGGGCCCTCCCCTTCTCTCTGTCTCTCTCTCTCTCTGTCAAAAACAATAAAAATAAATCTTTAAAAAAAAGGTCCTTCATCCAAAATCTGACAGCACCCTCTTTTGCATTAATGCATGTAAAGTGCTTAAAATAACGCCTGGTACATAGTAAACCCTCAACACAGATGCAGAACATCCCACCATGTCTACCAGGCCATCTCCCACTTACTTTCCAACTACCCCTGAGAGGCTTTAATCAAACACAGGGCTCTTTCACACTGGGTACCTACAACTCTTGTTACAGTTGTCCAACCCATTTTGTTTCAGTGCCATCCTTTTTGGTATGACAAGGACAATAGAGATCGCACCTTTGGCTACCTTTCTTTTGCTATCTTTGTAAGTAATTAATGGTCTGAATCTAAAAGTGGGTTTTGTTTTATTACCAGTTCAATCAGTCCTATCTTGGCCTTGGCTGTGTACCAAGTATATGTGCTCGACCATAAGTATTATCTGTTATTTCTATTATCGTTGTCTTTGGCCTAAGACTGCCCTCTCCCCAAATTATCCTCTCAAAGACAAGACACTCAGACAGGAAGAAATTCTTCATTTTATTTCCCCCACAACCCCCAAAAGGATCACTCCCACCCTCTCTCACCTAAATGTAGCCCCTACCCCAATACCTTCACAAAACACTGATTTCCTCCCAGAGCTAAAATTATTGACCCAGTCACCAACTATGGCCAAACCCACCCTGCCCACCTCCCCATCTGCCTCCATAGCCACCTGCTCTTTGAACTTGGCCACCTTTTGGTTCCCTGCCCAAATGTAGTTTCCCAAGGTCATTTGGTTTGCCCTTTTTGCTTATATTATTATATGGCTGCTATTCTTAAAACCCTCCCTGATTTGCTCCCTAGATGACTCTCCTGTCCTCAATCGCATAGTCATTCTGCAGTTTCTGGCCTCAACATTCTTATTCTAGAGAGCAGGTTTCCAAAGCTCTCCCCTGCTCCCTAAACTCCCAGGGGCCTCAGTCCCTCAGCTGTCACTTGAGATGTATAGATATTGACTAAGGCCAAACATTGCATGATTCAAGGGAGGGAGGAGGGAAGCAAAACAGAAATGGACAAGAGAGGAGACAAGAATAAGAGGAGAGAGAAGGGATGACTTTGGAAAGAAGCTGGAGTCAGAGGGATGATGGGGGGACCTTCCACCTCAGCTCCAGAAACAAGTGAGCCAGAGTAGAAGATCCATGCCTTCTACAGCCCAAAGCCCCCGCCTGTCTAGGTCTTGCGGGTCCTCTGGCTTCGAGCCTTGTACACTTCGATGAGCAGATCCTTGACGTACTGGATCTCCCGCTCCACAGATTCAGCCCTCTCTCTCAGCTCCCGGTTCCTTGCCTCCAGTCCCTGGCACTGGCCCTCCAGGGCCTCACCCTCTGCCCGCTTCCTCTGTCGGTACCTCAAAGCAGCTGACTTGTTCTGGTCTCTCTTCTTTTGCTTGCGGTCCCCTCGAGTGGTGGCAGGATTGGGGTAGGGGGCCAAGCGAGAGGTTTGAGGTGGAGGAGGAGGCTGCTGTGGTGGGGGCAGGGAAGCCAACCCCGAATCCCCCTGCCCGGCCTCAGTGCGGCAGTAGATGGTCAGCAAGTCTAGGGTATCAAGGGCAGGGGGCTGAGGGAGGTCAAAGGCAGAGAGCGGGAGAGGAAGGGAGGGTGGTGGTGGTAGCTCAGGTGGTGGGGAGGATGGTGGGAGGAGTGGGGCATCAAGGAAGAAGTCTTCCATTTGCTCCAGCTCCTTTTTGAGGAGGGAGGCCATGGCTTCGAGGTCATGTGGGGGTGGGGAAGGTAGGGGGAGGGCACCTGAGGGCAAGTGGGGTTCCAAAGGGAGAAGGGCTGTAAAGTCGACCCGCTCAGTCATCCAATCAGAGAAGCCATCACCTAGAGGATTGGAGCACAATCAAAAACCAGTCAAACATCTAACCAACCAACTGACCAACCAATCAACAATCCAGTCAACCAACCAATAACCAGTGAACCAGCCTACCAATCAACTAAATAATTCAACCAACCAACCAATTGACCCTTTTAACCAATCAGTGAATCAGTCAATCACCCAATGACCCAAACAAAACAGTCAACCAGCCATTTCTTCAACCATTCCAACACCCTCTTTACTGATTAACCTACACCTATAGTTTGATTTACTCCCTAGTTTATTTTTAAAAAGCAAACTAAATCACACATACACAGCATACCCCGTTTCATCTTTAATTATCGAAAACCCACTATGTGACAAGCATTTGGGACACAGTACTGAATAATCTAATTCCTGCCTCAGGGTTTCTGCATATGCTGTTCTCACCACCTGAACCAAGCTTGTCCAACCTGTGGCCCTTGGGTCACATGCAGCCCTGGACAGCTTTGAATGTGACCCAACACAAATTCGTAAACTTTCTTAAAATATTATGAGACTTTTTTGCAATTATTTTTGTAGCTCATCAGCTGTCATTAGTATTAATGTATTTTATGTGTGGCCCAAGACAATTCTTCCATTGTGTCCCAGGGAAGCCAAAAGGTTAGACACCTCAACCTAAACAGTTCTTCCCTAGGGTCCTTTTGACTCATTGTTTTCCACCCTTTAGACCTCAGCCAAAATATTACCTACTTAGAGAGGTTTCCTGGCTACCCACTCTAAGTTAGATCCCCACTGTCATTTTTTAGTTCAGCTACCAAGTGTTTCAGTGTATCCCAATACCTCACGCTCATCATTTAATTTTTCACTTGTCTGTCTCCCCACTAGAGTGTGAGTGAGCTCCAGGAGGGTAGGTATCATGTCAGTCTACTTCCCAGCTATATCACCAGTACCTAACATAGTGCCTGGCATGTTATAGGTGCTCCGTAATTATTTATCAAATGAATAAATGAATGAAGAAATTCTTCTTCCTTCTCCCATGCCGTAGCTCACCCACCTCCACTTTCCACCTGTCCTTACCTGCCAGGGGCTCTCCTCCCCCTGGGAGCCCGCCCTCCAGGGCTCCCCCAAAGACCTCATAGGGGCCCAGGGGGGCAGGGGCCAGGGGGAGTTTCCCATAGTCTACGAGCCAGCCCAGCCCGCTAGCTGGGAGCAGGGTCCTGTCCAATTCCAGCCCTAGGGTCGCCAGGAGTGACATGGTTGTAGCACAGGTGCTGGGCACAAATGGCAATGAAGGAAGCTGCACCAACAGCTGGAAGGAGACTCTGGAGGTTGCTCAGTTGTGCGAAGACAGGCACCAAGGTGAAAATGGAGACCCTGCAGGTGTGAGACAAAAGTAGGTGAGATCACAAGGCAAAGTCATAGGGAAATCAAGCCATATTCCCAAATCCCTAGGGGTCTTCGTCCCCCCTTCCTACCTAGTTTGGGACTATGCCTTACCCTCTCAGAGTTCTAAATCTGGCCTTTCTTTTTCTCAAATATGAGCCCCATGAACTCCCAGGGAATACTCTTTAGGCTCCACTTCTTTTTCTTCAAAATTCCCAAGAGGTTTTTTCCCCCATCTTAGAACCTATGGAGGAGGCCTGATGGGAACAGGACTTCTAAAACCACAGATATGTCTGGAAGGCTATGGTCCAAGGCCATTTTTGCTGGCTATAAGCAGGGTCTTCAGAACCAGAGAGACACACAGCTCTTTCTACAATTGAAGGTGTTTATGCTCAAAATGAAACTGAATTCTATCTAGGCAAGAGATGGGCTTCTGTGTACAAGGCAAACAGTGACTCCTGGTGGCAAAACAAACAAAACCAGGGTAATTTGGGGAAAGATACCTCATGCTCGTGGAAACAGTGGCATGGTTCGTGCCAAATTCCTTTTTTTAAAAAAAATATTTATTTTATTGTTTTTGACAGATAGACAGAGAGAAGGGGGAGAGCCCAAAGCAGTCTCCATAGTTGTACGTCATCAGTTTTCAACATGGTTTTGTTCCACACAGGTAGGTGGGGGCTGTGCAGGGTGGGAACTAGGCTGGGGGCCTCCCACATGGGAGACATGCCCTCTCAGGCCAGGGGCCCGGGGGTGGGGGTGGGGTGGAATGCAGTTGAGAGCTGAACTTGGGACCTCCCACATGGGAAGCACACCCCAGTTCAGCATATGAGTCTGCAGAGTCTGAGGCCAGGATTCAGTTCTTAGTCCCCAGGGCTGCAACGAGAGCACTTAACCAGCTGCGCCATCCCAGCACCCCCCAACCCATGCCAAATTTAGAAGCAACCTTCCTGCTAAATCCATAGGACACAGAATACACAAAATGTTGTACCCCTCAAGGATTTAAACTTACTGAAAAGTAAATAAAGTGGATTTGTTCTTGTAAAGAAAAGAGGGATAGGGGAAGCTGGGATGGCTCAGCAGGTTAAGCACTCGCTTTGCAGCCCCAGGGCCCAAGGATCAAATCCCAGCCCCGGCCCATGTGGACTCATATGCTGAACTGGGGTGTGCCCCAGTTTGGTTCTTGCCCAGGCCTATGTAAGTGACTCCCAGCCCAGTTCCTGCCCTGCACAGCCCCGTGCCCACCTGTGGAGTGAAACTATATGAAAAACTAATGCTGTCAACTATGTAGACTGCTCTGGGCCCTCCCTCTTCACTCTGTCTCTGTCTGTCTCTCTGTCAAAAAACAACAAAAATAAATCTTAAAAAAAAAAAGACAGGGAGAGGACATCAAATATATGGTGATGGAAAGAGCGAATTCTGGATGGTGAGCACATAATGCAATGCATAACCATGTAATGTAGAATTGTATACCTGGAAACAATGTAACTGCTATCAACCAATGTCATCCCAATAAATTTAATAAAAACAAATACATAGTTTACTAAAAGAAAAACAAATCTCAAGCCCCAATTCTCCCAATACAGAAACGTAATGGTTTCCCCAGGGAATTTCCTTCCAGCTACACACCTGTCTCTAAAATTTTTCCTTTAAGCCCCACCCCTCCCTAGGGTCCATCCCAAATCGGTTCCCAGGGGAGTTCCCCCTGCCCCAGCTTTTCACCAATGTTAGCTATTCAAATCCCACGTTCCTTTGAACTTGGCAGTGACCACCATTATCCCTCCAAGTCCCGCCCCACTCTTGTAGCTTAACCCCCTCCAAAGACCCCTCACAGACCTCGCCTTTTCCTCCAATCGAAACCCTATCCCTCATCTAACAGTTCGTTTAGCCCCGCCCCTTCGCACAATAGGCTCTTCCAAACCCTAGCGTTCGCCAGGGCTGTGTCCTAGCTCCACCTACTTAACGGGTTGTATCTAAGCCCTGCCTTCTACCCTGTCAATCTAAACCAGCACCCGCCCCAACAAATGGCTGAATGAAAGGTAGGGAAGCTGTGCTGCGCGCCTGAGCAATATGGAGTAGTGATGGGGGGGCGGATAGCAGAGAAGAGCTCCCCACCCTCCTACACGGCTTTCTCGCCGAAGGCCAAAGCGCGTACTCCACCAATAGAACGGTTGCCATTGTTACGTGGGGGTCTGTGCGCGTGTGCTGCCGCTTACTGTCAACCCTTCGCACGATACGGACTGCGTTGGGCTGATGCGCATGAGCAGCCGCGTGCGAATAGAACCGTGGTGGGGCGGGGGCGGGAAACCCTCTCGGTGGTAGTGCGCAAGCGCAACCGTCCGCTGGCCGCTTTAAATGCCAACACTAGAAGGCACCGTCACCCAACATCGGGCCGAGTGCGCATGCTCAACCGCACATCTAAGCCGTTTTCCTTCTTTTGCGCCTGCGCGACCGTGATCCCTCACTCTCGTCTCCCCAAGCCCGGTTGCGAGGTCCGCGAGCTTCGAAAGGGCGGGAAAGGCGGTTGAAGACGGAGGGTCGAGCGGTTACTCACCCCATGGCTGTGAAAATAGGCACCGGTGGCCTCGGCTGAAGAAAAAAGGCAGCGGAGAGCGCAGGTGCGGTGAGCGCGGAGACGGGCCGAGGGCACGGAGGGTTCGCGGCTACAGGGCCATGGCCGGGATTGCGCGGTCGAGGGCGGTTTCACGGTAGCGTGAGGAGAGATCGTGAGCTGAGAATGGGGAATGAAGCGGCCCCGGGGACTGGGAACAGATATACTGGGGGTGGCGCAGCACGGCCCGCACGGATCCTTCCGCGCCCCGCCCTCGCGCGGCCCCAACCCAGAGGCGGGCCTGGCCCCCTCCTCGGGGATTCGGCTCCCTCCTCATACTCCGACCCCTGAAATTTGGTCTGCCCTTCCTGGGTGGCTCTGGAGTCCAGCCTCTCGCCTTCTAATACTGGGTTTAGCCATCTGCTTTCTCGCCCCTGAGGTCTGATTCCTCATCCCTGTGGCTCTGGGGCCTGCTTTCTTTTCTTTTCTTTTCTTTTTTATTTCTTTATTCTGGGGACTCTACCAGGGCCCTCCTCTTTCCTGAGACCAATACTGGCTCATTCCCTTTCCCCTGCTTCACGAATTTCCGGCCGGCCACATGCTCCTCTCTGCATTCCTCAACTACCTGCTCACCCTGAGAACCCTTTTTGTGGATTAGAGTCCCGCATGAGTCACAGCCCCCCAGCCCCCCTCATTCAAATCACAGACCTCTTTTGATGGTCTTGGGCAAATAAGTTCTCTGGCCTCATAGAAAGGGAACTATCTAAAATGAGAATAATGCACTCTACCTGATGGGGTTATTTGTCAAAATCAAGTTAAGTCGATGCCTGTGAAACTCAAAAGCACAGAGCCCAGTTCATACATGTCTGTTCAACCTATTGTATTATTCATAGGGACTCTGGGGCCCCAGTGTGACCCTGCCCACTCCCACACAGAAGCCCTAATAGGTAATTCTTGTGTCTATGCTCCTCCAAGGTGTCAATTTCCAACCATCTTCCCCTATTCCAAGTAATGGATGCTCAGCCTTACCCTGGTGCAAGGGTACAGACCCGTTGGTGGTCGTCATCACCACCACTGCATCCTTTTCTCTATTCCCTTCCTATCTCCCTCAGTCCTTGTCCTCAGTTCTCTCAGGCCAATTGGTTCACTCTTCTGTACCCTAACTTCTTAAGATGCCTTCTACTGATTGTCTCCCAACACTGCCAAAAATGAGGAGACCTACATTTCCATTTACTGTAAAAGAGGGAGCTTCCTAGCCATTTCTTCCCTGTGCACTGGGCCCTCCATCAGCCCAAGTGTGTGTGGATCTTTCCTCTGCTTCATAAACCTCCCTTTCCCATCCAGCATCCATCCAAATCAGAATGTTACACCTGGAGTTCAATCTTTACTTTTGTGGCAGTCATGAGACTGAATCAAGATCCAAAGAAGGTGGGGGAGCCCTGCCTGATCTTGAGAGTTATGTGGGAATTAAAGATGTGGGCTTCTTCCTTCCTTCTTCCTTTCCCCTTGTTGCATGCAGGAAGTCTTTGGGATCTGACCACTTTGCCTTCAAGTACTTACTGTCCACTTTGCCAGTATTTGAGTACTTGCCCTATATTTCTTTGAGTCTGTAGAGTACATTATTACCTTTGCAGCTTAGAATAGCGATTAAAAGCATAGATTCCGGAGCCAGTTAGGTTGGGTTCAGACCCTGACTGTACCCCACTTAATAGCTGTGTGACACTGGCAATTTCCCTCAGAAAAAAAAGAGACCATTAGTAGTACCTTCCTTTTAGGGCTGGCACTTAAGACTAGACCTGGCACACAGTAGGTGCTACATACACATAAGGGATTGTTTTTACTGTTACTGAAGTGGGTTATGTTTTATCTCCACTGCTAAGCAGTTAGTGCTTTAAAACTATGATTGGTCTTCCGCCTTTTAAGTGAAGCTTAAGGACCAACCTCCTTCTGCTTGTCAGTATAGAGATTTGAGCAATAGCAGGTGAGATTAGGATAGACTGTTGGACAGACTGCTGGCGGTAAGGAGGGCACAGTCATCTCCCAGAGCCTTTTTCTGAGAAGACCTTCTAGTTTATGCCTGGGGGGAAGGTAGAGGGTTTTGTTTGTTTGGGTTTTTTTGTATTTTCTTTTTTTTTTTTATCTTTTTATATTTATAGAGAGTAATTGTTTTATCTTCAGTGCATATTTATTTCTATTTTACTTTTGACAGATAGAGAGACAGACAGAGACAGAGACAGCTAGAGAACCGAACTGTGGGAACTCCCCAGTTCAGCATGTGGGTCCTGCCTGGGCCGGAGCCGGGATTCGATCCTTGGTCCTCGTGGCCTCAAAGCGAGCGCTCAACCCGCTGAGCCGTCCCGGCTTTCCCCTGTTTTTTCATTTTTTATTTGGGAATAATTTTAGATTTAAAGGAGAGTTGCTAGATAGTATAGCGTTTCCATATAACCCTCCCATTGTTGTCATCTTACATTACTGAAGTACTTTTGTCACAGCTAAGGAACCAATGTCTGCATGCTTCTATTAACTTCCACTTTATTTTGCTTTCACTGGTTGTTCCCAAATGCTCTTTTTTTGTTCAGGGATCCCTTGCATGATGCCATATGACATTTAGTCATCCTGTCTCCTTCACCTCTGATATGCAGCGGTTTCTCTGCCTTTGTCTTTTTGTGACCTTGACAGTTTTGAAGAGTGCTGGTCAGGTAGTCTATGGAATGTCCCTCAGTTTGGTTTTGTCTCATAGGCTGCAATTACAAGTTTTTGAGAGGGTAGTCAGGTAGGATATTTTTTAATAACAGAATTGAACTTGCTCAGTATGAGAATCATGTTGCTGGCTATATGAGGTGTATGCTGACTGAGAAGTTATTGGGGCAGGGATCCTAGTGCCCATCCCAGCCCTTTGTACCTCTTCCTCTCTCTAGTTGTTGGATCCCACCCAGTTCAACTCTGGTGCCAACTTCCCCACCCAAGCAGCTTGACTCAGTCCTGCTCAGTGAGTGCCAGTTCTCACACTTAGCTCCCTTGCCCTTCCTGGCATAGTCTAATTTATGGGTGGTGGGTCTTCAATGGCTGCCTCTGAGTCCAGGTATTGGCACCCTGAGCCCTCTGGTGCCCACCCCTGACCCTGACTTGTGGACCCTCCAGGACTCATGCCTCAGTCTCCGCAGCCTTCAAAGAGTCCAGGTGTCCTACCCCAGTCCTTTTCAATTCAAGCTAGGTTTGGGAATATGGGTGGGGCTGCTAGGGACTCTTTTTCATTGCGGAGAGACCAGGCTAGGAGAGTGAGGTGGCAGTTGCAGGCAGATTGCATCACCCTCTTTGATGGGGGGCGGGGGGTGATTCTCTGGTGGCCCCAGTGTACCTGGCAACAGGCTCCTAGGTAGCAGAGCCCTGTATCCAGGAGCAGCCCCAGCACAGCAATAGAGGGTTGTGGAGGGAAAGGGAAAGCAGCCTCTTATGCAAGACCCTGAAAATCTGAGATTGGATGTTGAGAAGTGACCTCAAATCATAGAGGCTAACTCATTTACATTACAGGGGTCAAGCCTGAGGCCCTGAGAGATGAAAGGCATTTGCACAATCACACTGCTAGTTAGGGCCTGACCTTTGTAACACTGCACAGCTTCCAAGGTCCTACAGACCCCAAGGAGAATCTGTCTGTTCCTCTCAGATCAGACCCCACAGCCCAGGGCATAGCCTGCTGGGAGGCCACCAAGCCTTGACCTTCACCTCAGATTTGCTGCTGCTTAGTTGCCAAATTCTATTGATTTTCAGTTGCCTCTCCCCACCCCCTGTGTCCTAGAGGAGTCCCTCCTCACCTGTACTATTGCAGCAACCCCTCACTAGTTTTCCAATTAAGGTGACAGTCTGGCATGATGGAAAAGGCACTGAGTTTGCATCAGATGGACCCAGATTTGAAACCCACACCACTTAGTCCTGTGGATGTGGACATGGTTCTTATTCTGCCTGAGCCTTGGCTACCTTCTGCAAAAGTGGGTCAGAACAGGGACCGTGGAGTCGGTCTGCTAGGTTCACATCCCAATTCCACCACTTCTGTGACCCTCAGCAAGTGGCATCTTCTCCCTGTGACTCAGTTTCCTCATCCATATAATGGGGATAAGAGGACCCACCTTATAGGGTTAAGTAAGTAAATGTAAGGTTAAATAGGCAAATATATATGAAGTTGCTAGAATGGGGTCTGCCAAGTTATGAGCATTAGTTATTTGTTTCCAAGGCTTGGTATATTGGGAGGATTATGTGAAATTATGTAGGTAAAGCATAGTACTTACCAGCTTAAAGATCTCTACACGTTTCTCTTCCTGCCCTTGCCAAACTTTGTTCTGCTATCATAGCTTCTTCACAGACAGATGTCTGTGTACTTTACTCCCTGAGCACATAGAATGCCAGCCAGGTCATTCTCAAAATCACTCCCCACATCCCCCAACCCTGTGTTATGGCCCTGGTAGACATCAGTTCACTTTTTTTTTTTTTAAGATTTATTTTTATTGTTTTTGACAGAGAGACAGAGAGAAGGGGGAGGTCCCAGAGCAGTCTCTACTGCTGCACATCATTGGTTTTCCACAGTTTCATTCCACAGGTGGACACAGGGCTGCGCAGGGCAGGAACTGGGCCGGGTTCTTATCCCAGTGAGAACTGAACTGGGGGCACTCCTCAGTTCAGCATATGGGTCCGCACAGGCCGGGACTCAGTCCTCGGTCCCTGGGCCGCAAAGAGCGTGCTCAACCCACTGAGCCATCCTATCCTGGCTTTCCATCAGTTCACTTTTTTTTTTTTAAGATTTATTTTATTGCTTGAGCTAAAGTGAGAAAGAGGGGGTGGGATGGGCCCAGAACAGTCTTCATAGTTGTACATCATTAATTGTGACATGGTTTTGTTATCAGAGGATGGGCCCTTCTTGGCGCAATGTACAGGCATCTTAAACAAAGAATTGAGCAAGCACTGAAGTGCAAAGGTGTAAGAATAGTTTATTGAAAGTAAAAGTACACTCCTAAGAAGTAGAAGCAGGCCCCAGCTAAAAAGTGACTCAAGGGCCCAGTTCCCTTTTAATAAATGAGTTGCTCATGCACAGAAGATGGGGAATTCAATACTGAAGTCCCTAAAGAGGCACTAGGGCAGGTATCTGGGTCATGCAGGTCATGGGAGGCAGGGATTATAGGTAAGTGTACTGGCAAACAAGGGTAGTAAGGCCAGGGCTAGTTTGGTTGGGGAAAGGGCAGTGCAGGGCACAGGTCATGTGGCCTGGCAGCTCAGAATCCTCCTGAGCCCCTTCCCTTCCCTCTCTCCCACTTCATCTCTCTCAGAAGTAGCCACAGCACTGCTGTACCTGCTCTGGCACCCTCGATGGTCATCTTCTGTTTTAGTTTCTATACGTGCTGCTATAACAAATTGCCACAAACTTAGTGGCTTAAAACAACACATATTTATTCCCTCTTAGTTCTAGAGACCAGATGTGTGCAAAGAATCAACAGCTGTATTTCTCTTGGAGGCTTCAGGGGAGAATTCATTTCCTGATTTTTTCCACCTGCTAGAAACAATCTGCATATTTTGCGCGTGGGCCCTCCTCACACTCCAGCCTGCTTCCATCATCACACCTCCTGTTTCTTCCTTTGATCTTTGTACCCTCCCTCTTGTAAAGACCCTGTGATT
The DNA here is from genome assembly GCA_004027555.1 of Craseonycteris thonglongyai. Lineage (NCBI taxonomy): Eukaryota > Metazoa > Chordata > Mammalia > Chiroptera > Craseonycteridae > Craseonycteris > Craseonycteris thonglongyai. The sequence continues at coordinate 16,572 of PVKE010002016.1, forward strand.
ACATTAGGCCAGATAATCCAAATGTCTCCATCGCAGGGTCCTTAATTTAACCTTGTCTGCAAAGTGCCTTTTGCCACAGGTCACATATTCACAGGTCTGGGGACTGGGATGTGAACATCTTTGGGGGGCCATTTTCCAGCCTACAGCCCTCCCCTCTCAGAGCCTCAGTTTCCTCATCTGGGAAGTAAAGGCTAGATTCAGTACCGGGGGACCCCCTCCCTCATGTACCCACAGGGACTGGCTATATAGGAAAAGGAGAGGGACAACTGAAGATAATTGGCGACATAGTGTCCTAGAACTCAGAATGCCATCATTTATTCCTATGTGGCCTCCAGCAAGATACCGAGCCCCCTTATGCCACTGTGGCCTCATTAGTATAGTGGAGACAATAGCAGAACCTTCTTCTTTTTTTTTTTAATTATTTATTTATTGTTTTTGACAGAGAGAAAGTGTTACAGAGACAGAGAGAACTGAACTGGGGGCACTCCCCAGTTCAGCATATGGGTCCGCACGGGCCGGAATTTGATCCTCGGTCCTCAGCGCTTCAAAGTGAGCACTTAACCCACTGAGCCATCCCGGCTTCCCAGCAGAACCTTCTTGAGAGGTCAATGGTGAGGACCAGAGATAATATGAAAAGGCCTAGAATAGTGCCTGACTCAGTAAGCTATCCCCACAGACCTGCATGCCAACAAAGCCCTGGACCACGGTAAGGCACAGGTGATGTTTAAGGATAGCCCATTGTGCTGTGCAGCAATGCCAGCCTGGTGGTACAAAACAGCTGCTATTACAGAAGTTGGAAACCCAGATTTTTCTGCAATATCCAAGTTTGAAAAGGTTGGTGAGTGATTCAGAGAAACCCCAACAAACAGGTGTGGCTAGGCTCAGGCCGTGGGCCTTCCCTGGCCTTTGTGTTCACTTATTTCTTCCACCCCCAGATCTGTAACCTTCCCAGCCTATAGCAGAGAACAAAAGGAATCCGCTCTCCTCATTCCAGTCACAGGACCCACCCCTCTCTGCTGGACTGACCAAAATTGAGAATGATTAGAGTTTGATAAGATAGCCCAGACCGATAGAGTCTGAAGGGCAGGGATGGAGCATTCCAGAGAATTGTCCCTGAGGGGGGAGGGGTGTCGCTGTTGTCTTGTTACCCTACTTGTTCCTTATCAGACTACCATGCCTCCTAGCCAGAGCCCACCATGAATGCATGTAGTTGAGCAACTTGAGTTTCTTGTTCATTACAGCTAGGGAGGCCGTCCATTACAGGGACTACAGGGTGGCTCAGTAAGAGGGTGTTAGAGAGGACTTACAGGAGTTGGGCCAGATTAGGTGACTGGAAGAGTACAGGGAAGTAGGGCTTTGCTCTAGATCACATGTTGGCAGGAAGCAGGGGCAAGGCCATGACTAAGAGGAATGAGGAGCTAATACTGTGTTAAGTTAAAGAAGCAGCATCAGCTCTGAGCCAGGATGGGAATGTTTGGTCATCTTGTGCTTTAGACAATGTTCATGTTTTTGTCTGTGTTGTAACATAATTCCAGAGTGGTCTTATTTTTGTCTCGGTCCATCATGGTCAGAGTGGCCTTGCCTGATGTTGGTGTTCTGTGAAATTGTTTATGTCCAACAAGAGGGCACCAGGCCCTGGCTAGGAGGGCTGCCTTTGCCTTTCTCCCATCAAATGTGCTCATCCTACCCAGCGGGGGAAGGGAAGTGGAGAGCACTAGGGCCAGGGGTCAGCTGAGGCACAGCCTATCCCCCTGCCATGTGGTGATCACAATGCACAGCTCTCTTGGGGTCACTTGGACACAAAGAAAAGTAGCAGGGCCTGAATCCAGCCAGCACCCACTGGGATGACCAGTCATAGTGGAAGCTGAGGTGAACAAACGAGAGGTTGAGGCAGAGGCAGGGAACCATAGTGAGCAAACCTCACAAGCCCCCAAGTCCCCGTAGGTACCCACCCCACAGCATGTGGGGACTATTAACAGAGAACCTTGAGGGTTAGCAGCCAGCAGAGTCCCGAGCCTCAGCCTGGTTAGTTCAAGAGCCATTTGCCCTCTGCCCTTCCTGCCTACCCCCTCGCAGAACAGGAACAGATTCCTTGGGGGGTGGAAGAGACAGGAAAGAGCAGCTGATGTCCCCCTCTTCATTCCAAGCCACCAGGAATCCAGCCTGTAATTGGGGGAGGCAACAGCACGGAATTGGATCAAGAGTGAGGCCTAAATTAGTCTGGCAGGTAATGGAGATGGCCAGGGATCTCATTAGAGAATGGGAAGTGAGTACTGGACACAGCACATGATGGGAGTGTGTGAAAAAAGTGTCATATTGGAGAAGCTCAGGAGGCCCCAGCTCAGCTCCGCGGCCAGAGAGCCTGGATCATCCCTAACTACCTGTGTGCTTTTGTTTTGTTCATTTGTAAGATGGGAACTTTAATGGGTCCCACCACCTCATAAGGTTGTGAGTCAGTACAGATGAGCACTACAAACAGGACCCAGCATATAATGTCCTGAAATATTACCTTGTGGTTGGTACCCAGGGATAGGTAGGAGCTATAGTTGTTTCTGATTTTCAGATTCTTGTCCATTTCATAGCAATGTCTGGTGGCTTTCACCTGGTTCCCAAAGAAACTGTCTCCATGGCAAATGTTTGCCACAACCTGGCAGGGACCTTTACCTTCCTCCTCCACTGCCTCTCCCCTGAGACACAGGTATTGATTCCAGGAAAGAGGCTGAGAAGGGAGTACAGGTGTGTGGTTCTGTCCACACAACACTCTTATAGAGTCCCTCAGCCCTGGTGCTTCAACTCCTCTTCAGGTCTTGATGTCTTGGCATTATATCCATGCCCAATTGCATTTTCTGTGAAGTCTCCTGACAACCTCACAGCTGATTGGAGCACTTTACCTCCAGCCTCCTCAGCCCATTTTCAACTGGGTTTTCTAGTCTCCAGGTCACTTGTCCTCAGAAGAAAGCGTGATCCTGTCTTCAGAAACTACTCTGCCCAGTCCCTGACCTCTTCTTCAGCCTTTCTGCTGTTCTCTTAACCCCTTCTCAGCATCCCATGCTTGGTTGGTTGGTTTAATGACTTTAAAGTGTACAAGTCCATGTTTTTTAGTATATTCACCACATTACCACAATCTAATTTTAGAACATTTTCAACACCCTAACAAGAGGCCCCATAGCCATTAGCATTCACTCCTCATTTCCCCATTCCCAGCCCTAGGCAACCACTAATATGCTTTCTGTTTCTCTGGATTTGCCTGTTCTGGACATTTTATATGAGTGGGGTCTTAGGTGGTTTTTGTCTGGTTTTTAAGGTCCATCCATTTTGTAGCAGTATCGATACTTCATTCCTTTTAAAGATGAATAATATTTCATGGTACACTACATTTTTTATTCATGCATGAATTGATGGACATTTGTGTTACTACTTTTTGACTATTACAAATATGCACGTACAGATTTTTTGTGGACATGTGTTTTCATTTCTCCTGCGAGATACCTGAGTGAAATTGCAGTTAGTACCTGGCACAAAGCAACCCCTGGATTCATTTATTCCATTGACAAGCATTTACTGAGTGCCCACCATGGGCTGCAATTGTTAGACACTGGAAGTCACAGACAAAAAGCCTGCCCCATGTGGAACTGACATCCTAATAGGGAGACAGACAATAAATAAAATGTTTTATATTTCACATGGTGCTAGTCCTAAGGCTAGCCAGGGAAAACCTCACTGAGTAGGTGACATTTAAGCAAAGACCTGAAAGAAGCAAGGGAGTGAACCATGAGGACATCTTGGAGGAGAGCAGTTCAGAGAGAGGAAACAGCAGGTGCAAAGGCCCTAAGACAGGAATTCTTTCAGTGTGTGTGAAAAACAGCAAAAAGAGGGAAGCCCAGAGGGTTCAGCAAGTTAAGTGCCTCCTTTGCAGCCCTGGAGAGCAAGGATCGAATCCTGGCCCCGGCCTGCGTGAACCCATATGCTGTACTGGGGTATGCTTCCCATGCAGGAGGCCCCCAGTTCGGCCCCTGGCTTGAGGGGGTGTGCCTCCCATGCAGGAGGCCCTCAGCCCAATTTCTCCCCTGCACGGCCCCCACCCACCTGTGTGAAACAAAACCATGTCAAAAACTGGTGGTGTACAACTATGGAGACTGCTCTGGGTCCTCCCCCTTCTCTGTCTCTCTCTGTCTCTGTCTCTTTCAAAAACAACAAAATCTTTTTTAAAAAGCACTCTCTAGCGGGTTACCTCACAGGTGTGAGAAGGAGAGTAAATAGTGATCAAGGGGACTTTAGCTTTGTCAGTAATGTTCAAAACAATATTTTAAAGAACTGATGTGGGGAAGCCAGGATGGCTCAGTGGGTTAAGCATTCACTTTGCAGCACTGGGGACTGAGGATCGAATCACGGCCCCGACTCTTGCGGACCCATATGCTGAACTGGGGAGTGCCCCCAGTTCAGTTCTCACCGGGGTGAGACCCCGGCCCAGTTCCTGCCCTGTGCAGCCCTTCGCCCACCTGTGGAATGAAACTATGTGGAAAAACCAATGATGTGCAACTATGGAGACTGTTCTGGGCCCTCCCCCTTCTGTCTATCTCTGACTCTGTATCTCTCTCTCTCTCTCTCAAAAACTAAATAAATCTTTTTTTTTTTTTTTTTTTTTTAAATCTTTAAAAAATAACACGAGTCAAAGGATGAAAATGAAAAACATTAAAAAAAAAAAGGGGGGGAAAGCTGGGATGGCTCAGCGGGTAAAGCGCTCGCTTTGAAGCCCCGAGGATCGAATCCCGGCCCCGGCCCATGCGGACCCACATGCTGAACTGGGGAGTGCCCCCAGTTCAGTTCTTGCTGGGGCCTGTGTGTGAGGCTCCCGGCCCAGTTCCTGCCCTGCACAGCCCGTGCCCACCTGTGGAGTGAAACTATATGGAAAAACTAATGTCAACTTTGGAGACTGCTCTGGGCCCTCTCCCTTCTCTCTGTCTCTCTCTGTCTCAGTTTCTCTCTGTCAAAAATCAATAAAATAAATCTTTAATATATTTTTATTTATTCATTTGTTTTTGACAGCGAGAGAGAGAGAGATACAGAGACAGAGAACTGAACTGGGGGAGCTCCCAGTTCAGCATATGGGTCCACACGGGGCGGGTCCGGGATTCAATCCCCGGTCCCTGGCGCTGCAAAGTGAGCACTCAACCCACTGAGCCATCCCGGCTTCCCCAAAAATCAATAAATTAAATCTTTAAAAAAAAAAAAAAAAGAACTGATGTATTAATAGTGTAAACATTTCAATGGGGAAACCAGGGTGGCTCAGCAGGCTAAATGGTTTGCAGCCCCAGGGTCCGAGGATCAATTCCTGGTCCTGGCCCTGGCCCTGGCCTGTGGGAATCCATATGCTGAACTGGGGTGTGCTTCCCTTGTGGGAGGCCCCCAATTCAGTTCTCCTCAGGGCAAGTTTTCCATACGGGAGGCCCCAGCCTACCAATGTGGGACGAAAACCATGTTGTAACCTAATGACGTACAACTATGGAGACTGCTCTGGGCCCTCCTACCTCTCTCTGTCAAAAACAATAAAATCTTTAAAAAAATTTTTTTAATGTTAAAAATGCAGTTAAGTAGTGGGAAAAAATCTTTCACTATAAGAAAATATCAAAACAGTTATTGACAAAAAATGTAGGGGACCTAGCATCAGAGTATTCCTCAGATCTCTTTCAGTCCTACAATTTTATATCAAGGGTGGTGGTTCTAGAATCTTTTTTTTTTTTTTTTTTTCTTTTGAACTGAACTGGGGGCCTCACCGCATTCGGGAAGCACACCCCGGTTCAGCATGTGGGTCCGCCTGGGCTGGAGCTGGGATTCAATCCTCGGTCCTCGGGGCTTCAAAGCGAGCACTTAACCCGCTGAGCCATCCCGGCTTTCCCTAGAATTTTTCTTAAGATCTGCTCTTCTGATTGTTTTCTGACTTCTTTCCCACACGCATCTTACCTGATTTGTTTTCCCTGTGAGGGGAATAGCTGTTTTTCCCATCACCTGGGCTCCTTTGGGTACAGTTCCGGGCCTCAGAAGCAGGAAAGAGAATGTCATTGCTAATTAGACATGAAGTGACTTCTTGAAGTAGAGATAATATTTTTAAGGAAAGAAAAGAAGAGAGGAGGTTGAGAACCTGTGAATCCAAGAAGCATTTAGGTGCCAGCTCGAAGCCACCCGAGTAGCAAGCAGCTGGCAGTATGTTGGCACCACGAAGTTGGCTCCCCTCTGAGAGCCTGTTTCCTTCTCTGTCCAAAAAGGATAATAAGCCTACATTACCGTAAATGATTTCTGAGATCTAATAAGTAAAAAAAGGACAGTGCATTTGGCATGCAGCCTTCTGTGTACAAAGGGGTAAGGTGCAAACCGAGCATTTGCTTAAATGCATTGGAAATCTGGCGAGGTACAGAAACTTAACAGCTTGTCTCCAGAGATGAGAGCTGGTGGCTGTGGGAGCACGGAGACTACAGTATTCCCTTGACCTTTTCAATATAAAACCATATGAACAAACTATTCACAAAAAGAATTTAATTTTCATTTTAAAGATAGCCACTGCTGTGTCATTGAGTAGATTGGGAAATGGAACACGTGTGATGAAGCCTCCTTTGTAGTTAGCATGCAGTGACATTTGGGCATCTAATCTAAACGTGCAGTAAACCTGGAGGTCCTCTTCACGGGACTCAGCCTGGAGAAAAGACAGGCGGTGAGACAGGCAATGGGGCTTTCCATGACCCCTCCCTGAGGAGCAGACACAGACAGACACACCTCTTGTTTGTCTGCACAGGTTCCTAATACTAAATGCAAGTGGGTTATACCTGGGAGGCTGGTCCTCAGGGAGGAGCAGGCTGGAGAAAGTTAGGACCAAGGGTCCCAGATGGCATCTCCATTCCACCTTCCAGACACCTTGTACTGTAGAAGAGATGGCCTTTAAATGGAGGTGAGTACTGAGGTTTCCTATGCTGCTGATCTGCCTTAGGAAAACAGTTCTGCCCCTCTCTGGGGCTCCTCCCAGTGGGATTGGCCTTGCCTACCAACCAGGATGGTTGTGCAAGAGCTGGCTAGAATAGCCCAGGCCACCACCTGTGACTCCTGCCAGAGTCTCCTTCCCACCCCGACTCCCAGCAGCCTGGGTGAGTCTTTGAAAACAAATCAGAACATGTTCCTGTCTTGGCTTTTGTGCTGTCTCTTTGTCCAGTCTTTGTTTGTTTTGTTTGTTTGTTTGAGGTTTTTTTGTTTTGTTTGTTTGTTTTGTTTTGGGGGATCTGGGATGGCTCAACGGGTTGAGCACTCATCTTGCAGCCAGTGGACCAGGGATCAGATCCCGGCCCCAGCCTGTGCAGATCCATGTGCTGAACTGGAGTGTATCCCCAGCTCCATTCTTGCCAGGTGAGCCTCCCACCCAATGCTTTCTGCCCTGCAAGCCCACCCACCTGTGGAATGGAAACTATTTAGAGAGCTGATGACAAGCATCTGTGGAGACTGCTCTGAGCCCTACCCCTTCTCTTTTCTCTGTCAAACAATAAAAAAGAAAAAAATTGATTATTATTTTTTTAAGATTTATTTTTGGGGATTCCAGGATGACTCAGTGGGTTAAGTGATTGCTTTGCAGCCCCAGGGACCAAGGATCAAGTCCCAGCCCTGGTCCATGCGGACCCATATGCTGGATTGGGGTGTGCTTTTCATGTGGGAGGCGCCAGTTCGGCTCCTGGCTCAAAGAGGCTTGTCTCCCATGTGGGAGGCTCCCAGTCAGTTCCCACCCTTAGAGCCCCTGCCTACTGTGTGGAACAAAACCATGTTGAAAACTGATAATGTACAACTATGAAGACTGCTCTGGGCCCTCCCCCTTCTCTCTGCTCTCTCTGTCAAAGATTTATTTTTATTGTTTTTAAGAGAAGAGAGAGGGCCCAGAGCAGACTCCACAGCCATACATCATTAGTTTCAACATAGTTTCATTCCACAGGTGGATGTGGAGCTGTGCAGGGCAGGTACCAAACTGGGGGCCTCCCACAGGGGAAGCACATTCCTGTTTAGCATATGGGTCTGCACAGACTGGGTCCAGGACTCAATCCTTGGACCCTGCGGCTGTAAGGCTAGTACTTAGCCAACTGAGCCATCCCAGCATCCTTTGTCCAGTCTCTCTGGTCTGGCCATTGAGACTCTGCCTTAGCTAAGATCTGGGTAGCAGGCCATTCATTACTTATTGATTTCCGTTGTTTTTGTTTTTGTTTTGTTTTGTTTATTGTTTTTGACAGAGACAGAGAGAAGGGGGAGAGCCCAGAGCAGTCTTCCTAGTTGTACATCATCAATTGTCAACATGGTTTTGTTCCACACAAATGGGACAGGGGTAGGGGTCGTGCAAGGCGGGAACCAGGCTGGGGCCTCCCACATGGGAAACACACCTTAGTTCAACATATGGGTTCACATGGGTCAGGCCCAGGATTCGATCCTTGGTCCCTGGGGCTTCAAAGCAAATGCTTAACCCACTGAACCATCCCAGCCATCCCAGGTTCCCTTGATTTCTTTTTTTTTTTTTTTTTTTTTTTTTTTTTTTTAAGATTTATTTTTAGTTTTTGACAGAGAGAGAGACAGCGAGAAATACAGAGACAGAGAAAGGGGAGGGCCCAGAACAGTCTCCATAGTTGCACATAGTTTTTCCACATAGTTTCCACATAGTTTCATTCCACAGGTAGGTGCAGGGCTGCGCAGGGCAGGAACTGGGCTGGGGTCTCACCCTGGCAAGAACTGAACTGGGGGCACTCCCCAGTTCAGCATATGGGTCCGCACAGGCCGGGGCCAGGATTCGATCCTCAGTCCTCAGGGCTGCGAAGTGAGCGCTTAACCCACTGAGCCATCCCGGCTTCCCCTAGATTTCTATTCTTAAAGGGTAGACTATCTGAGCTCATCTGTTCCCAGAGGCTTAGAGGGTTTTTCAAACAGATTCAAGAGATCCAGTATTTAAGAAGCAGAGTTGTTAGACTTGAGGCAAGTAGGTGATGAGTTCAGTTTGACATATTGGTGAGACAGCCCAGAGGAGATGATTGTGTGGGACACTGGACAGGGAGTCCCTGTATTAATACACATGCCAAAGGGACCGGCCAAGCAGGCATTTGACCCCAGACTGGGCTGATGGTGGCCAAAGGCAAAGTTCCCCTCAGTCTTTGATTTTCCTTTTTTTTTCTTCTCTCTTTTCCTCCCTTGTGCCCCTTCCCCTTAGTCCCTAGTCATACTTCCTCAAAGTCTTTTTTTTTTTTTTTTTTTTTTTAAGATTTAATTTTATTGTTTGCATGAAGGTGAGAGAGAGAAGTGGGGAGCGCCCAGATCAGTCCTCCTTAGTTGTACATCATTAGTTGTGACATGGTTTCATTCCACACAGGTGGATGTGGGGCTGTGCAGGATGGGGTCTCATGCATGGGAGGCAAGAGCCTTTGCCTCTAAGCTGTCCCAGCAGTTACTGCAGTTCAGCATATGAGGTTGCACAGGCGAGGGTTGGAAATCAAATCCAGGACCTCGCATTTTCGAGGTAAGCGGTCAACTGCTGAGCTATCCCAGCATTCCCCCTCCAAGTCTTAAATAGCTAATTCCCAGAGACAGATAGTTCCTGTCCTTCCTGGATACTGTCTGGTCTCAGCATTGTCGGCAGCGCCACCAGGTGGCTATGGGCTCCAGTCACTTTCAGAACTTGTGTTAATAAGTTAACCTTTCTTAGTCCCTGAGAATACACCAGGCACATGTTAATAAATGCCTGACATGGATCAGACCGTTTTCTCTTCACAAAGACTATATGATTAATGAGCTCTAGCCCTCAATTTTAGATAAGGAGACTGAGGCACAGGGAATGAAACTAGAATCTGGATCTCAGGGCTAGAAATAGAGAATCAGGGGCTCAGGTTGACAGGCTGTGTCTTGCCAGGTGATTGACAGAAAAGATGGGCAGAGGTCCTTGTCCTCGGAGCACACAGAAGTCCACAGTCTGGACTTCTAATGACAGCTACAGGCCTGCTGCCCCGGGCCCCTCCTAGAGCCCATCAGTGGACTAACAGACTTGGATTCATATTCCTGAGCCCCATCGAGGAGCCCTCAGAAATCAAGTCCTTTGGCTGGACTCCTTGCTGCCCCAAATGAAGTAGCATTTCTGTTGCAAAGGAAGGGGCAACAGCTATCTTGGCCCCAGTGGATAAACCTTTTTGTGGGAGGGTCACTCAGGCTTCTGAGGCAGCGGTGGCATCAGAAAGGGAAATGGCATCATGGCTTTGTCTTCAGTAGATGGACTAGCCTGGCAGTCTGCCTCTGTGATTGGACCCCCAATTCCACCTCCTCATGGCCTGCTGCTATACAGAAGTTGGCCTGTGTATGTGTCTCTCCCTTTGCCACTTGTCTGCTCAGAGAACTTTATTCATCTTTTAAGACTTGATTCTGCCATCTCTTCCTTCTCTACCCCAGGAAGAACTTCAAGCATTGACCCCAGAAAGATCTGGATTCTCATTCTGGAACTGTTTGCTGCTGTGTGACCTTGAAGAAGTCTGTCACTTCTCTGAGCCTGTTTCCCATCTAGGAAGGGTTCATTGTGCTGCTGCTGCCTAGTGCTCTCGGCCCAGTACCAGTTACAAAGGCAGTTCTCAGTAAGTGGTAGTTATTACTATTATCAGTCATTCGGAGTGCCTGCTTCATGCCAGTCATTGCTCTAGGTGCTGGGGTTACAGCAATGAACAAAACAGGCAAATTCTGCCCTGTGGGTCTAATACCATCACCATCACCTGCCTTCTCTAGTGCTCCCAGGCCACCTTGACTTTCTGTCACATCACAGATGTCCTGTCATTGCTGGGTGTCTCACACATTCACACCCCTGATGAGATTGTGCCAATGGGAGTAGGGAATGGGGTCCAGATTTTCAGAATCAGAGCTCACTGTTTTTTCCCACCAGCTCCCCAGCTATTGGGGCCCAGCGACTGTAGTACCCTTCGCCCCTTGGCCCCAATGCAGAGGTAGACCAGCCCAGGCACCATTACTTCTCACTCCAATCCCTTTCTCAACTCCAACTCCAGGATGTGTTTTCCATCCATTTATCTAGATTTAATTTCATTCTTTCTCCCCCACCTCTTTGTTAGTTTCCTGTTGCTGTTATAAAAAGTTACCACAAACTGAGTGGCTTAAAACACCACAAATTTATCCTCTTATAGTTATGGAAGTCAGAAGTCTGAATTGGATTCACAAGGCTGCATTTTTTCTGGAAATTGTATAGGAGAATCTTTTTCTTTTTCTTTTTCTCTCTCTCTCCCTCTCCCCCCTCCCCCCTTTCTTTCTTTCTTTCATTCTTTCATTTTTGCCTTTTCCAGCTTCTCAAGGCCACCTACAGGGAAAGCCGGGATGGCTCAGTGGGTTGAGTGCTCACTTTGCATTGCTGGGGACCGAGGATCGAATCCCGGCCCTGGCCCGTGCGGAACCATGTGCTGGGCTGGGAGCTCCCCCAGTTCAGTTCTCTCTCTGTCCCTGTATCTCTCTCTCTCTCTGTCAAAAAACAATTAAAAAGAAATAAATATTAAAAAAAAAAAAAAGGCCACCTACATTCCTTGGCTTGTGGCCTTTCCCTTCCTCCTCAGCCTGCAGTGCAGCCCCCCTCCAAATGTTCTTCCATGGTCATATCTCCTTCTGACTTCTCTTTTGCCTCCCTATTCCACTTAAGGACCCTTTTGATTACATTTAGGGCCCAGACAGGTAAGGCAGGCTTAATCTCCCCATCTCAAGATCCTTTCTTTAATCACATCAGCAAATTTCTTTTGCCAGTGAGGTTACATATTCACAGCGTTTGGGATCAGGGCATGCACAAGTATTGGGAGCAATTATCCTGTCTACCACACCCACCCCCCTTCTTACACCTTTCTTCTCTCTTGGCCCAAGGCTGAAGTCCTCCCATATTTCTTTCCAAGTCACCTGTTCCAGATACCTAGGTAGGGAAGGAGGGAGAGAGAGTCCCAGTGCTTGGTGATAATGACTCTTGCCCCTCAGCCACACTGGCTGCCTATTGTTATCATCCCACCCAAAGACTTTGTTCTGGCTCCCTCTGCTTTCTTCTGGTAAGCCTCAGTTAATCCCTTCACTCTATATTATTGTTCCAAGTGCCCTTTCCTTGCCCTACTTTCTCATGTGTTTCTCACACTTAGCCTCTTCCAACATGATGAGTCATTTCTTTGTGGTATTTGTTTTCCTAGCTGTCTCCTCCGCTTGACTATAAGCTCTATAAGATCAGGGATTGCTCTGTCTTGTTCACAGCTACATTTCAAGCACCTTGAATGGTGCCTGTACATATAGCAGGTGCTCAAAAATATTTGTTGTATGAGTGAACATTGTACTGCAAAGGATTTGCTTAATCTCTGTGACACCCCCCCTTCTTGAGGGGTTGGTCTGTTCTCCTCTCGTCATCACTGTAGGTGACGAGTAGATCTGAGTATATTTTAAAAGTTAGGAGTTGGAGTTGCAAAAGAAATAAAGATAGAGGTAAGGTGTGTGGATCTGGGTGAAACTGGAGTTGACAGCCAAGAACCTTCATCCTCAGCTGGGGGATGGGTTGTATCTGTAGGTCAGAATCCCAGGTGGGTCTTTCTCCAGTTCCCCTGGGCTGGGAAGGCGGGTGGATATGGTTTGAAAAACAGACAAATGTGGGACAGTTGACTCAGCCAGTAACTCCCTGGGTGACCTCGAGGCATCTGCTTCTTACTACGGGCCTCAGATTCCCCGTGGGCAAACTACAGGTAGGCACAGCATGCAGCCCAAGCATGCTTTCCACTTTTTCTAGGAAAAGCTCCACTTCTCCAGTCTCTGTTCCTCCTCCTCCCCTTGAGCACCATCATGTCTTTTAGAAAGCTAACTGCTACAGTAAAGCCTGTGTCAGAGCTCATCATGGCGTGTATCTGGTTCAGTCACATTTTTTGAGAAATTCCCAAGGTCCTGGTTGTCAATGGCTTTGTTAACTGGGACAGATCCTGCAGACCATCACTTTATTTCACTTTGATGCAAACTTACACATTTCCCAAATTGAGGTTCTATCTCCAGAATCCTGGCTCAGGTCTTGGGTTCTTAAGCTGGACCATCACCCAGCCTCCTTCCAGCCTCTACCCCTCCAGTTCATCCACGAACATATATCTGACCATGTCAGTCTTTCCCAGCCTTAAAGTTCCTCCATGGCTCGCTCCCTCAAAATAAACTCTGAGCTATTAGTATGGTATTAGTGGCCCTGCTAACTTCTCCCCTCATATCATATGGCACTATACATATATTGGTCAGGGATCCCCAAGACCACCCTCAGGTTCAGTGGTTTGCTAGAAGGACTCAGCATGGTTGTTAGACTCACAGTTACAGCAGAAGGATAAGCAAAGGAAAAAGGAACACTGCAGAGTCCAGAAGATAATCAGGTGTGAGCTTCTAATTGTCTCTTACAGTGGAGTCACATGGATAGTGCTTAATCCTCCCAGCCACGGTATGTGACTACATGTACAGAGTATTGTCCACTAGGGAAGGCTTGTTCAGGGTTTTTACTAAAGGTCAGTTTTTTTAAAAAGTCACATAGGCATGGAGCACCTGCATGACTGACCTTTATTACTCAGTCTTCAGCCCTTCCAGAGGTCAAGCTGATAAGGTCCAAGGCCCCACCTCCAAGGGCTTAGCAATTATCTCAGGGAGCCTAGCAAGGGCCATGATGTCCTTTGTTTGAAATGTGCAGGGTTTGGACAACCCAGGTCTGCTGAGTGACCCTTTAGCACATACTCTCTTCAGCCACATCTAGTCACTAAGCACCCCAGAAACACATGTTGCTGCTTCTCTCTACCTTTACCAGGCTCTTCTTTCCCAACTCTTGGCTGATTCCACATCCTTCAACACTCAGCTTAGGCATGATTTCCTGGAACCCAGGCTTTAGGGTAAGAGCCTCATCCCTACTCCCATGTGTGACCCATCCCTGTTCCTGCTTGGAGACCTAGTACGGAAGCTGATGTTTGCCATGTCTGGCTGCCTTGAGGACAGGAGCCAGGGATTAGACACTCTTTGGGCCCTACTCTCCTAGTTTGTAAAGTGGACCTGCCCCATACAGACCTTCTTTCAGGACTAAGTGAGCAAGAATGCATCTTTAGGACTTAGAATGAGCTGGATCAATGTATGTTCACTATTACTAATAAATCCCTGCCATCTGGGGTTTTAGAAACAGATGAGACATTTAATAATGGTGAACTATTGAACCAGACCCCATGAAAGTTTTTTGTGTGGTTTTTTAATCATATAAAAAGCAAAGGACTTTATAAATGCTCTTTTGGAGAATTTTAGCTGTAATTTATTAATAGCAAAAGCTCTCTGCAGCTGAGGTCCTGAGAACTAAGACACGTAGGTGGCTGCTAACAAAAAATCCAGCTCATCACTCTGTAATGACAGCTGTGTTCTCTCATGCAAGAAGGGCTCTGACACATGCTGTAGCCTCTTGGAGTAAAGAGGCCTTTCTCAGAAACCCCTAGAAGAGTTTTGTAAAAATGCCAACGCCAAGCCTGCCCCCAGAGAGACAGCCATCTTTGATCTGGTAGTGATCAGTGTACCTTTTGAATGCTTCCAGGAGTTGCTAATGGGCAGCCAGTTGAAATCCACTGGCTTGGACCAGGCAGATCCACTGGTAGTGCAGGCAGCCCTGGGATTATCTCCCCAGAAGCAAGCACATGGTTGTGTGGAAGAGGAGACTCAACAAAAAATAAGGGTCTGCAAGGAAGGCAGAGAATGCAGTGGAAGTTGGGGAGGAGTAGTTATAGTAGGTTACCTCTGGCTGAAGTTAGGAGAGGATTCCCTGAGGAAACTTCAAGAAATAAAACGGCCTGAATAAGGAGAGGGAAGAGGAAACAGGACTTATGGGTACCTTCTCTGATCCAGGCACTTGGCTTAGTTGTGACCTTGTTTATTCTTCACAGTGGGCGGGGTTGTCTTCATTACAGATGGAGAAACTGAGGCATAGAGAGGCTCAGGAGTAACTTGCCCCATGGCCCTCAGTAAATGACAGAAGCAGAATTCAAACCTAGATCATTTTCTTTTGTGTGGAGACCAACTTCGTGCCTATAAACAAGGAGCAGTCTTTTTTTTTTTTTTTTTTTTAATATATTTTTATTTTTGACGGGGGTGGGAGGGAGAGAGAGAGAGAACGAGAGAACTGAACTGGGGGAGCTCCCAGTTCAGCATATGGTTCCACACGGCTGGGGCCGGGATTCGATCCTCGGTCCCCAGTGCTGCAAAGTGAGCGCTTAACCCACTGAGCCATTCCAGCTTCCCCACAAGGAGCTGTCTTGTAGCTGAACTACCTAGGCTTTTTTAGATGAAGAGAAAATAATACCACGAAGGTAGGTGTTGGACGGAAGCTGCCATGCCCCAAAGCAGGGCGTCTTCTCTGTGACCATCAGATGGCCCCATTTGGTAGAGTATAAATGAAGGAGGAGGCTTGCAGTCCAAGCACAGGGCCAACTGTGGGATGAGAATTGACACATTACTTCAGTCTGAGCCTCCTCCTCCATCTGTACTGGGGTCATCATTCCAACCTACCTGGTAGGATGGTTGGGAAGTTAACTGAGTCTAGGTGGGGAGAGTGTCTGTAGCAAGGGCTGGACACACAAAGCTGTCAGGGTTGGGATTAGCTGCCTGGAAATCCCCATCTCTACATTGGAACTGGCTGGTCTTGCAGTTAGAGACCTGCTGAGCAGCAGTGCAGCTGACTGAATTCATACCGAATTTGAGGTCAGCCACAACCCCTAGTTCTTTTTCATGAGAACTTCATCACAGCTGGGTGTTCACAGTCCCTCCTGCTGAGTTAACCCCTTACTGCACACCCTTCCTCACCAGCTTCCAGAGGCTCTCCCTAAAGTGAAAATGTGGGCATGTGCGTGTGAGTGGCTGCCATGACAGTGAGCAACCTAAGGCCCTGCCATCAGCCGTACTTCATTGTGGTAGCTGCCACCCTACTTTCCTGATGAGAGAACTGAGCTTCAGAGAGCTTTGCTGTCCCTTGTTTGAGAACAGAGCGCTAGGGAGTCATGGAGTCATGCCTCACCTCTTGTCAGATATTTTCTGCTTTCCCACTGTATTCCTGTGGCTGCTCTCTCGAGTCATCACAAATGCAGTGGCTTAAAACAGCACAAGTCAGTACTCTACAGTGTAGATCAGAAGTCCAAAATCAATCTCACAGGGTTAAAATCAGGGTGTCAGCAGGGTGACTCGAGGCTCCAGGGGAAAAGTCTGTTTCCTTGCCTTTTCCATCTTCTAAAAGCCACCCAAATTCCTTGTCTCATGACCCCATCCTCTCCAAGTTCAAAGTGCATCCCTCCAGTCTCTGCTTCTATCATCACATAGGCCTCCTCTCCTGTAGTCAGATGTCCCTCATTATTTTGTAAGGACACTCAAGATGACATTTAGAGCCCATCATTTAATCCAGGATAACCTCCCATCTCAAGGTCCTTGATCTAATCACATCTGAGAATTCCTTTTGCCACATACAGTAACATTCCCAGGTTCCAGGGCATCTTTTGGGTTGACCATAGTCTTTGGTGTGGCTTATCAATTGTTTTCTCCATTATAGATAGACTGATAATTTGGAAACTACTACAAATTAGAAAGGAGACAATCCACGTGAAGCCCCACCACCCAGAAATAACTTAGTGTATTCCTTCCAGCCCTCTTTCTTCAGAGCTCTGTTTTCTACAGCTGGGCTCACACTGCACTACTAAATTTGCATTCTGCTTCCTTCCCTTTGTTGTCATTTCCTGCATCTCTTGTGTATTGTTAGAGGCCATTTCAGTAAACATATGCAGATCTTCCCTTATGTCTGATACTGGCTTGAGTGCAGGGAAGTGCCCTGCGTTGGTGCCTGCGCTGGGCAAGGAGGCCAGCAGAAGTCAGTGAGCAGGCCCAAGCCTTGGGGTCAGATCCTGGATCCACCCCTTGCTAGCTGAGTGACCCTGGATAGATGGCTGTAGTCTCTGAGCCTTAGTTTTCTCATTTTGGACATGGAGACAGAATCCCTACACAGGAGTGAGAGGTAGCATCCATGAACAGCCCACATTTATCCCATGCTCACCTCACAGTGGTTGCCATGGATGTTCAGTATAACTGGTTACCCCAAACACTTCTATCCCCTTGCCCACTGACCTGTTCCTCATCAAGTAACCTTTGACTTTACAGCTAACTTTCCTCTACTTAGGGTTTTTCCAGTTAAAGATTACAGAAATCCAGTCAATTTAAACTGAACAGAGATGTGCTGGCTCACAGAGTTTCTGGGGTGGTGCTGGGAACGGGTCCATCCAGATTCTTCTGGGTATTTGTTTACTTTCCCTCCTCCCTCCCCTGCCCCTCTCTCTGCTGCAGGTGGGTGAGAGGATAGGGGTGGGAGTGCCCCAGGTGTATATCCTCTATACCCTGCACCTGCAGGTGAAAGAGACCACCTGCTCTCCAGTGCCTGGGAACAAATCCTAGGGGAGTTCTCTGGTTGGCTGGCTCAGGTGTCCCTTTCTCCTTGAATTAATCACTGCACCAGGGGCTCTGCCTCTGAGCGCTCTCATTGAGCACTTGAGTCTCATGCCCACCCCTTATTTAGAGGTAGAGTGAGGGGATGCTCCAACATGCACAGTCTCAGGCCTTCAGGACCCAAGGCCCTCCCATACAGCTCAGCTTTCTGGGACCTGTCCCTGAGGTCCAGAAGGGTGTGTTCTTTACCCCCATTGCAATCACAAGGAAGCCTGGGGAGCAGGTCCTAAAGGGGTTTATTTTCTATGCTTCTAGTCCTGCTTGCCAGAAGCGCCTCAAATCTGGCTTCCTCCTCAGTGACTGAGGTTGGTTCAAGTGCCTGCTCTTGGGCCTCCTCCCACATGGCAACAGGGCACTTGATTGTGCTGAATGCAGCCGTGCAGTCCCAAGAATATCTAGCACCTGACCCCTGCCACCTTGTCCTAGTTTAGCAGGGCCTGTAGGTTCCATGGCAGGAAGAAGAGGGTGGCTACATGTTGTAGCTATTCTGTGCTGCCACCCTCCAAACCACACTCCATCAGGCCGTGCTGCTGAGTTTGCCTTTCCAAAGCTGCCATCTGATCATGTCACTTCCTGTGCTTTCAAAATCTTCCCAAGGTTGCAGGTGCTGACGCATTTGCTTTGGAAGCCAGAGTATCTGCTGCCACCGGAGTCTGGAGCCATGAGTGGGTTTAATTTTGGAGGCACTGGGGCTTCCCCAGGAGGGTTCACATTTGGCACTGCAAAGACAGCAACAACCACTCCTGCTACAGGATTTTCTTTCTCTACATCTAACACTGGCGGGTTTAATTTTGGGACTCCCTCTCAACCAACTGTGAGTACCCCTTCTACCAGCCTGTTCTCACTCACCACCCAAGCGCCAGCGACCCAGACCCCAGGATTCAGTTTTGGAAGCACAACTTCTGCTGCTGGAGGAACTGGGTTTTCCTTAGGGCTCAACACTCCAAAGCTAAACTTGAGCAACACAGCTGCCACCCCAGCCCCAGCACAGCCCACTGGCTTTGGGCTTGGTAGCAGCACCCTGACCAATGCCATCTCAAGCACTGTCACCTCCAGCCAGGGCACAGCCCCCAGCGGCTTTGTGTTTGGCTCCACCACCACCTCTGCTGCTCCATCCACCGCATCCGGGGGGTTCTCGTTCACAAGTGGAAGCACGTCCCAGGCTGGGGGGACCTCCAGTTTCAATATTAGCTCTCTAGGGACTCCAGCCCAGCCTGCAGCACCTGCTGGTTTACCCTTTACTCCAGCCACACCAGCAGTCACTGGAGCAGGGGCCACACAGCCCACTGTCCCCATACCCACTGCTGCCACCACCAGTGTTGGCCCCACACTCTTTGCCTCACTAGCCTCTGCTCCAACCTCATCTACCAGCACTGGGCTCTCTCTTGGTACCCCAGCAACCACAGCTGGAACACTAAGCTTCAGTTTAAAGGCCCCTGGAGCAGCTTCTACCACATCCATAGCAACATCCACCACCACCACCACCTCCACTTCCACCTCCAGCTTTGCCTTGAATCTAAAACCCCTGGCACCAGCTGGGATCCCCAGCAACACTGCTGCTGCTATAACCACTCCATCTGGCCCCAGTGCTGCCACTGGGGTGTCCACCAGCCCTGCAATGACCTACGCCCAGCTGGAGAGTCTGATCAACAAGTGGAGCCTGGAGCTGGAGGACCAGGAGCGGCACTTCTTGCAGCAGGCCACGCAGGTCAACGCCTGGGACCGCACTCTGATCGAAAATGGGGAGAAGATCACCAGCCTCCACCGTGAGGTAGAGAAGGTGAAGCTGGACCAGAAGAGGTTGGACCAGGAGCTGGACTTCATCCTGTCTCAGCAAAAGGAGCTGGAAGACCTGCTGAGCCCGCTGGAGGAATCAGTCAAGGAGCAGAGCGGGACCATCTACCTGCAGCATGCAGATGAGGAGCGTGAGAAGACTTACAAGCTGGCCGAGAACATCGACGCACAACTGAAGCGCATGGCTCAGGACCTCAAGGATGTCATCGAGCACCTGAACACGGCCGGTGGCCCTGCTGACACCAGTGACCCACTGCAACAGATCTGCAAGATTCTGAACGCGCACATGGACTCGCTGCAGTGGGTCGACCAGAACTCCGCCCTACTGCAGAGGAAGGTGGAGGAGGCGACCCGGCGGTGTGAGGGGCGGCGCAAGGAGCAGGAGCGCAGCTTCCGCATCACCTTCGACTGAGCCCACCTGGCCTCACCTGGAGCCCCTGGGCTGCGCAACAGGGAGCACGCAGCCGTTCTTCTAGTGTTTGTGATGAAACACTTGTCTCATCCTTTCAAACAATTGTGCAGTTGAGAGAACTGTTTTGTGATTTGACTTTTTGCATTAGCAAGTAGAAATTGTGTTAGCCTCTGGTCCAGGCAGCATCCTAGGAAGCATGCTTTTTTGTATCCCAGACCCTTTTCTCCTGCTGCAACCACCCGCCTTATCCTGCTTGCTGCAGCCAAGTGCTGAGAACTATCTATTTCCCATGCAAGGCTCCCTTGGATGGCCTCTCTATCCAATACAGTCATAGGTGCAGTGCAAGACCCTGTCCTCAGGGAGACTGCAGCCTAGTGTGAGATGTGTCCGTGTCAAAACTAACCCCTTGAGCAAAGTGTTTTGTGACTAGAACAGACTGTACGGTGGAGAATTTCAGAGGAGGAGACGGGTCAGATGAGAAGCTTGAACAAGGTATTGGCCAAAGGGTCAGATATGAACCAGGAGGCCTTCTTGGGTCCTGACAGACACACCACCTCATCCTCCAGGCCTCCTTATCTTAGGCCTCTCCTCAGCCACCCCACAGCTGTCAGGGAGCCATCCTGTAGTCTCCACACCACACTGAGCTTGCACTTCTGGTAACGCTTGACACTGTATTGTGTCAGCTGTTCACTTCTCTGCCTCACTGGTAGATTGTAAGCCCTTGTGGGCAGGCAGTGTTTCTCATTCCCCAATGTGTCCTCAGCACAATCCCTGTCACATTTATTGAATAAATGAACAACAAAGATGAAACCGCCATAAAATATTAATCCACAAAATGCCTGCTGAAATGGCCACAGTGGCAGAGGCAGCCACAGACTTGGTTTGTAACATTGTGGTGCCGAAGCAGACCTGGTTACAGTGACATCCAGTGTTCAGGAGGCAGAAGCCAACCACGTGGATCCCAAATGTCTTTTGTATTTGTCCTTACACTTTACTGCACTCTGAAATGCCTAGGACTGTATGCTGCTTTCCTAAATAAAAAGGTTTATTATGGAACCTAAAAGCTGCTGTTAATGTGGATAAACACACACACACACACGTCATGGGTTCCTCTGGTGCTAATGGCAGAAGGACTCATGGGGGAGTCTGTTAGAGGTCATGGTCTGGGTTATATCTTAGAATACAAGGGCTGTCTGGAAAGTATCCAGTCATGTAACAAAAAATAAGAGGCATTTATGGCTGGATTTTTTCCAGACAGCCCTTGTATACATAAATGTCACCTGTCACCATCCCTAAGACTATAGCTTAGGCCCCAGCATTCTCTCACTGTTACCTGGGGTTAGTTGGAGGCTTCAGATTGAGTTCAGCTAACACTGGGGTGCAGATTTGTATCGGGTGACATCCAGATGCTGGCCTGACTTTCCTCTGCCCCCAACTCCCTTGGGCATGAATGACACCAAGCACTTGGGCCTTGCCCCTTCTGCAGGGCAGAGTCTTCCCCTTCAGTCTCCCTCAGCCATTGCCACACTAAGCCATATTTTGGCCAAGGAGTGCTAAAATTTGTTCCTGGAGATAATATGGTCCAGTTTCCCAAAGCTATGAGTCATTCCCTTGGACTACTTTGAGTTCTGAAGGACAAGTGTCCCTTCAAGCAGCCACAGAAGAGGGAGGGAGGGGAATGAACAAGAGGCATGGGACCCCAGGCAATGCAGTTGCTTCTCTGAAAACACCCACTACAGAGTGGCCCTTTGTGCAACCTGTGAGCTTTGCCTTCTGTGACCCCTGTCTGACCCACCTGAAGGGAAGATAGCTGAGGAGGCCTCAACTACCCTAGGAAATAGGAAGTAGTTTGTATTTTACCTGTACTTACTCAACATCCATTTTTGAAGCTCCTGCTATTACATGCAGACCCTAATCTGGCGCTTGGGGTTACAAAAATGAAACGATATTTCTCCCCAAGGAGGTTGTTGGCAGGGGCCACACAATTGATAGAAGAAACTTGTTTCTTGAGCTTGCATTTCCAGTGTACACAATTACTGGAATATGTCCCATATTTCTATTCCCATATTAAACAGTAAATCTTAACTGCTTTCTTATAGTTGTATTTTTAAAATAAATTGAAGTTCTAACATTTTTTTCCCACACCCCAAGGGATGTTGGGTGCCCCATTCTGAAGGACACATGCAATTATAAACCAGGACGATGGCCATGTGAGAGGGATGGCACCATGAGGGGAAATAGCCTCATCAGACTTCTTAGGGGAGAGAGGATCCCCCATGATTGCAGCAGGGTCAGCAACGGACTGGGTGCCACCCTGCAGATGACAGCCCCATTAAAACTACACTTTCCATTTCCAGGAAGAAAATTACAGATGTGCTTCCTTGCCAGTCCAGACAAATGGCCTCTACTTAAGTTCCTCGTCCTTAATTAAAGGTGACTCCTCAGTAAGCTGTTACTGTATTTCTCCCTAGTTAGGGGTAAGCGGCAGTTGGCTTCATGGTTATGGCTTTTCTTTTAATCTCAAAGAAACCCTCAAACGACTGCCTCCCTTTGAAAAGGGAGGGCCTGTCCTCCACAACCTCTCAACCGCTCTGACCCCACACCAGGACCCTGGCACCTCTGGTCTAATAAGAGAGTCAGAACAAAGTCATCACCATGCATCTGGGTCCTGCACATGCCAGACGATGACTTCTATCCTGGGCTAACCAGAAAGGCCATGGGCGTCAAGAGAGCCCCCCAGAGCCAGCCATGCAGTGAGTGTCTTCCACTGGGTCCTGGGGGTTCTGGAAATGGGAAGGAGTGACAGGAGGGCTCCCTGTCCAAGGGTCAGTCCAGAGATCGAGGCCTCAATAAGTTTGTCCTCTGCCCTCTGCCCTTCCCCCACCCAGGTCTGGACCCCCAACTTCCACCTGGGGCCCTGGGTATCCCCTAGGCAGGCTCTGCCCCTCTGAGATGGAAAATTTTCATACCAAGCACTCAGGGTCTTTGGACCAACTCAGAGAAAAGAATATATGTAAGGCCCTAACCCTGTCCCTCACATATCTGTATGACCACCATCACTATTAGCTGCCCAGAGCAGAGCCCCCTTCCCCCCATCCCCGGGGGGCAGGCCAGGTCTCTAAGATGCTTCAGACTGGACTTAAACCCCATTAGAACTCATTGTGGTTCTAGAAGCAAACCAAATAGCTAGGGTTTTCTCCCTAAAGACAATTTTTATCTGGAAGGATTGACATTGTTTCCTAGAAATTGCATCATGAAACCAGACTATCCCAAAATCAACTGAAGCAAACATACTTGATTAGGTGGGAAGCCCAGACCTTTCTCCCATCTACCCCTGCCCCCAATTCTGTGTCCTGTATCTTGTACCCAGAAGCTTAAAAAACCTAACCTAATCCAAATCCTCTTTTCCCTGATCCATTCCACCCAAACCCATACCCTAACATTAATCTCCTTGTATGACTGGGAGGTCCATTTATTTATATATACCAAAGCAATCCCCAAATGACTCATAAACCCTAAACAACCTCCACTATGTGGCCTTCCTGCCCACTGTACCCAGGTCTCCATCCTGGACCATACCTGGTTACTCTTGGGAGTTCCACACCACATCAACCTAACCCTAGCTGAGTGGTGCTCAGCCAGGGTGATTTTGCCTCCCCTTCCCCAGAAATGGTTGGCAGTGTCAGAGTAATTGTGTTTGTCACACCTTGAGGGGCAAATGCTACTGACATCTCATGGATAAGGTTAGTGATGATGCTCAACATCCTACAGTGCACAAGGGGGCCCCTCAAAGATGGCCCCAAATGGCAATAGTGCTGAGGTGGAGAGACCCTGCCTTGGCCCATCCCTCATCCACAAGACAGCTTGTTGCTAACTGCAGAGTGACTGAGAACAGGTCTGGACCAGGCTGCTGGGCTCACGCAGTTTCTGCCACTTCCTGGCTGACTTTCTGGGCCTCAGTTTTCTCCACTGTAAAATGGGGATAGCTGAGCCCCCTTTGTCACAGTTGTTTCTGGAGTAATGAAGCAAATATACAAGGGCTATCCGGAAAAAAATCTAGTGATAAATGCCTCTATTTTTCATATTACATTCTGGATACTTTCTGGACAGCCCTCATAAAGCGTCTAGCATGTGGGATTCAACAGTACCCATAGTCATTTTATCAGGAGCAAGGGGATTGTTCAGGCCCTGCCCTACGAAGGTCCCTCCTCTCTCAGTTGGGGTTGGCTCTTGATTCTGGGCAGCCTCTGTGAATCCCACTCACCCAGCCTCCCTCTCCCTTGCTGATTCCTTGAATAGAAGTGTCTTGTGGGGAGGCCTGCACTCCACTTTTCCTTAGAGTCCAGGAGGTGAGCTGGGGGTATGTCTGGAGCCGGGGGGACTTGAACAGCAATCCTTTGTGGGGAGAGGCCAGGGGGTGAGTCAGGGGCCCCAGCAGGCCTTCTCTCAGCCACTCTGGAGACCAACGTTCCTTGCTCAGACTGGCCCTGGGAGCCCCTGGGCTCTGCTTCCTTTCTCTGTGTGGGACTTTGCCAATAGGCCACAGAGCTCTGGGGCCTCTGGGCCAGGAACACCTGCCAGTTCCTGCTGTTGGACTCAGGTCACGTGCCCTCTCTGTGGGCCAGGTTCACCTTACAAGTGTCTGGGATTAGAAAAGAATGGATGTGCCAGGTACAGCTGCTGCTACTGTGTGTGAGGTCACAAACCAGTGGCTCTCTCATTTTGTGTCACTATGAGTGAAGCAGGCAGTCTTAAATGGAAAGGCCTTCCTGCTCTGAGGCTTTGGGCAAGTCCTGGGGTCTCCCATTCCCTCCCATCTCTGAGCCTGTTCTTTCCTTTGTCAAATACAGTGTTGTGAGGTCCCCAGTTCCTACAAAGCATGGAGCCCACTCAGGGACACCTCATCCTGGTGTCGCCAATGGCACTCCTCCTCCCTGCTTTGCTTTACTGACTTGCACGCTTTGCTTTCTCTTGGTCTCTGAGTGCTGTCTAGCTCACTAATTTCGTTTGCTTTCTGGCCGCTGCCTCCCCTTTCCCCACCCCCCATCATGTGTTTTCTGACTCACTTGTGTGTACCCCTCCACCCCCTACCCTCCATCACCCACATCCCTCTTTGATTTACTGTTGGGATTTTCCCATTTTACTGCTGCAGAAGATCTGCCACCCTCTGCCTTTTCTCCTCACCCTCTCCCCCTACCTCCCCCAAAAGCTCCCAAATTGCCTCCCCACCCCCACCCACTTCAGGGGGACCCACCACATGACCCCTTGGCTAAAGCCCCCTAAGCTGCTGCCCCGTGTGGGGACTCCTTATAGCTGGGTCATCTTGTTCTCACTGCCTGCAGGAGAAAAGTGCCCCAGGAGATGAGAGTGACAAAGGCCAAAGGCAGAGAGAGGCAGAATCTCCTAGGGCCACTTCTCAGAGGCTCCTCCAGTGCTGTAGGCTGAGCCCCACAGTGGTTCTCCATTTGGGGATGGGGAGGGCTGGGGGCAAGCACACATCCTGGGCAGCTCATCATGCAGGGCAGGGGGTGGGGCACTCACTGAGTCCCCCTTCATACTTCCACTGTGGTGGCAGCTGGCATTTCCTGAGGAGCGGATTCTGGTACTGACCCAGGTGCTGGTCACAGCCTGACCTAGATGCACTACCTAATCCTCCCAACACTGTAATGATGCCTGCTTGGCAGCTGCAGATGGAGCCACAGAGGGGAAAGCCCTTGCCCAAAGTCCCTCGGCTGGCAGACACTAGGCTTAGAACCCAGGCAGTCTGGCCCAGAACCTGCCCCTGACTATTGTGCTGCTGCCTTCATGTCCCTACTGTGCCACCCATTTCACAGAAGGGGGAGACTGAGACTCAGAGTAGCCATATGGGAGCAGAATGGAGCCAGCAAGGGCCCTTCAGGGCACAACAAAGCTCACAGAGAGGGCCTCAGAGGCTGTCATAGGAGCATGCAGCCCTAAAGCTAGAGACCCTCCTCTCCCAAACTAAGAAAGTAGAGCATAGGAGAGGACAGACACAGGACCCTGCAGCAGGGGCTCAGGACAGGGCAGGGGGCAGCCCCCACCCTTAGTATGGTTATCTAAGCATTTATTTCCAGCCATCTAACCACCCCAGAACTATTTTGGGCAAGAAGAAGAAAATAAACTGATTTGCTTCCTCCTGACCCACCCTGCCCCACTAGCCTCCGCCTCCAGCCTCAACTAGATTCTGAGCATCTGACCCTGCAAGCCAGGAAAGCAGTTTCATTTCCTTGAAGCCCAATTTCCCAAAGGGAGGGGAGGGCGGGGCTTGACTGTTTTAAGGACAGAGAAAGGGGGACCCAGCAGACTAGCAAAGGGCACGGAGGAGCGAGGTGGTGCTGGCTTCTATCAAGAGCGAAGGTAGAAAGGAGGCTGCGGAGAGCTGGTGACCCACGGAGATCGATGGGAGACGCAGGAGGCAGAGAGGGAAGAGGGGTGCAGGGAGGGCAAGAGGAGGGCAGACAGGCAAGCACAGACCAGATTGGGAAGCAGGGGACACAAGTTTAGAGAGAGTGGTGGCCATAGGGCAAGGGCTGAGGTAGGAGCTGGGCAGGCAGCCCCACAGGGGTCAGGCTTGGGCTGGGACCCTGTCCCCTGTCACAGTGGCCCTTATTTCCCCTCCAACCCAGACACCACCTCCCAGCAAGAGTCATGGCCTCACTGGGTAAGTAAACTGGGGAAAGGGCACTGGGAGTAGGGGTGGGGGGGCAAGAACCACCTTTCTCCCCCCACATAACCACTGACCCTGTCCTCCCCCGACAGCGTGGCGCCTCCTTACCCTTGTCCCCATCCTCCTCATCCTGGAATGGAAGAACGCCTACAGCCAGGATCCCTTTGAGAGATGCATGCAGGATCCTGACTATGAGCAGCTGCTCAAGGTCGTGACGTTGGGCCTCAATCGGACCTCAAAGCCCCAGAGAGTGATTGTGGTTGGTGCTGGCGTGGCCGGGCTGGTGGCCGCCAAGGTGCTCAGTGATGCTGGACACAAGGTGAGAAGTGCTGCTTGCAGTCTACTGAGTCCTGCTGCAGCGGTTGAGGGGTGGGGACGGTGGGAGGTAGGGACTGTGGACTGAGTGAGCCAAACCCCGTTCTTCCATGAAACCCAGAGGGAGCCTTGTCTGTACTGAGAGTTCTTGCTCCACCCTCTTACCCCAGAGGGAAGTCCCTGGAAACCTCCAACTTTCCGGGGGAATTTTTATTGGTAGAGATTGGCATTCTGTCCAAGGGGAAGTGCCCTCTGAGGTCTAAGCGCTGTCTCTCTCACTGAAAATCTAAGAATAAGAATGGGCCATGCCAGGGGCTTCTGTTCATATGAGAAATTTCCCTCTCCCTGAACTGGGAAGTCCCTCTGTAATCTGGCTGGCAAGCCTTCCTGCTGCATTCTGGAAATTGTTATATTGTAGATGCTCGCTATGATGTTCTGTTCTCCCTCCAGACGCTCCCACCTTGCCTTGTCTAGTCGAGGTCTGTGCTGCTGTAGGGATGGAAGCTGGGGGGCTGGCACAGGGTGATGGTGGGGATCAGTGGGAGGAGCTGAAGGGCCCTGCTCTATGCCCCCACCCCCACCCACTTGATCCCTCAGGTCACCATTCTGGAGGCAGACAGCAGGATCGGGGGTCGCATTCTCACTTACCGGGACCAGAGGACAGGCTGGATTGGGGAGCTGGGAGCCATGCGCATGCCCAGTTCACACAGGTGAGGCCTGACCTGGCACCAGGCAGGCCCCTGCTTTGTGCCCAGACTCAACCAGATCCCCAACTCAATCCCGCTCCAGGGCCATCCCAGACTTCATGTCTGACCCAAAACCTATCCCTCCAATCAAGTTGGGTCAAGACCCAGCCTCCAGCTCTGTCCTTTTCCTAACCCCAGCCCCACTGCTGTACCCCTGAAGTACTTCGATCAAGTCCAGCTGCACCCCCTGCTAGCCCTGCCCAGCCCCTCGGTGCCCCCAGGTCTACCTCTCCTGAGCCTGGTCCTTTCTACTTCCCAACCTCCCATGCAACCCCAGTGAAAGCCAACTCCTACTCCAAACCCAGTCCTACACCTTGCCCTCAGCCTTCTAACCTTGTTCCCATGTCATTCCCATCCCCAGCACTGATGACCCCATATCTAACCCCACTCCATTCTCATGCCCATTCCCAACCTCATCCCCAGCTGCCTTCTCCCCTCTTCCCTTCTCCAAGCCCTGTGGGGAGAGGAGCCCCTACTTCCCGCCCTTCTCACCGCCCCCTCCCACTCCCTCAGGGTCCTCCACAAGCTCTGCCAGGGCCTGGGACTCAATCTGACCAAGTTCATCCAGTATGACAAGAACACATGGACACAAGTGAGGGATGTGAAGCTGCCAAACTACGTGGTGGAAAAGATGCCAGAGAAGTTGGGCTACACACTGTACCCCAGGGAGAAGGGCCACTCACCCGAGGAAATCTACCAGATGGCTCTTAACAGGGTAGGCGCCCCCACCAGTCCTGCAGCCCTGGTCTTCTGCCCCTGCCCTTCACTGTTCCATCTTCAATACTGTTCTGTCCTGCGCCCCTTGTCTTGCCTCTGGACCATCACCCAGCCTCCTCCCTGGCCTGGCTTTCCTTTTCTCATGGTTCTGGTCTCCCATTGCCAGCTCTTCCATCTTTAGTTTCTCTGTAAACTCTGTCAACCTCCAAAGCTTCATCAGCCTTTGGTCTCTGATCCTCTGCTCACCTATACACTGTTCTGGACAAACTCACCTTTCTATACCTTTGGCTTAAACTTTGATCTGCAGGTGGTGTCTTCTAAATCCATCTCTGGAGACCCACACCTACATCTATCTCCCCCTGGCCACCCCTAGGATGCTGTAGCTCCCACTGAGCTAGTATCTTGCCCTAAATCCACTCAGACTCCTTGTGTGTCCCGCCATCTCACACGCCCTGTCAGCCCCCCAGTCACAAGGCAGCCACCCATGTACCATCCTTGCTCTCTGCCTCTCCCTCCCCCCATTGGTCCCCAGATGAATCCTTCCTGCCCTTGACTCTGTCACAGTTCCCACTTCTCTGTCTCCACAGCCCTGGCCCCAATTCAGTCCTCATCCTCTTCCTTGGACCCTCCCCCTGCCCCTCCCCTACTCATAGCCCTCCACCCACTGTGGCTCCCCAGTTCCTCGGCTTCAGGTTCAAGCCCTGAGCAGTCTCTCCCACCTCTCTAGTCTTATCTTCTATCCTCCAAGAAGTTTTTATTACTGCCCTGCCGCCCCGTAAGGCCCTTATGGTGACCCAGACACTCCGAACTCTGTACTCCTTTATACCCCCAATTCGTCCTGGACAAGAGTGGGCCATTTCTGTGCCCTGGCACCTTGCAGGTCAGAGAGCCTAGGGAAATGCATGGTGAATGGGGAGGGAATAATGAGTAGAGGGACACATACTTCAGGAAGTTCCCCCTGGGAGTTCACCAGGGGGAAGCCAGGTAGACAAAGAACTGGGCTTAAATCAGATGGGACTTGAACAGAGTGGTGAAGCATGGCAGAGATGAGGCAGGGGGACAAGGGCATCAGTGTGGAGATGGGGGACACAGAGGGCACTGGATATTGTGCTGTAGGACTTGAAGCTGCCTTAAGAGATGGTGGCTGAGGGGCTGGCAGGGGCCTTGAATGCCTGGCTTAGAGGCTAGATAGAAGTCTGTGGCTCCAGGTGCTGGGGAGCCACAGGAGGGCTGTGGGCTGGGCAGGGCCTGTGAATAAACCTCCTTAGCAGTCATGCCCTGTCCTGCTGATGGATGGCAGAAGGGCCTCCAGTTCTGTCTGTGCCCATAATGATCCAGGTGACAAATAATTATTGAGACAGACACAATTCCTGCCTGCACAAAGCTCATAGCCTAGGACAGATGCAGGCAAAATAGCACCCAACGGAGATGAGCATGGCAGTGTCCTGGTGGGCAGGAGGATCGGGAGCATTTAACAACTCAGGAAGACTTCCCAGAGTGGTGACAGGCTGAGGGCACAGAATAGGCAAAGGCCTGGTAGCTTGAACGAGAGTGGTCAATGGCTGGCCATGGGCAGGAACAGGAAGAACACTCAGGTTTGGACCTCTGCCGTCCTGCCCTGCAACTCAGCGCTGTCTACCTGTTCCACTGCAGGCCCTCAGAGACCTCAAGACACTGGGCTGCAGAAAGGCAATGAATAAGTTTGAAAGGCACACATTCCTGGTGAGTGGAGGCCTCAGCGTTGCTGTCTGAGGAACTAGGACAAGGAGCGTGCCCTGGGCTTTGGCCCAGGAGTCAGAGGGCAGGAACCCAGTACCCCAGGCCTGATGCAACCTCCCTGCATGATGCTGGAGCTGGACACGCCCCCTCTCTGGTCTTCAGTTATCTGTCACAGAGGGAACAGGATCACTACGGTCCAGTGAACAGTGCTAAGCTCACGTTCGTGCTCGGCATGGGGAGGTTCAGCTGGGGAGGGGCCCCTGCGGGAGTGGGGTCCGAAGCTGGCAGGTGCAGCCCACCTGGGCCCTGACCGGGGTCCGCAACCGTCCCCCAGGAATACCTCCTCGGGGAAGGGGACCTGAGCGAGGCTGCCGCGCAGCTCTTGGGAGATGTGATGTCCAAAGACGGCTTCTTTTATCTCAGCTTTGCCGAGGCCCTGCGGGCCCACAGCTGCCTCAGCGACCAGCTCCGGTGAGGGATGGGGCCTGTGGGAAGAGGAGGATCCGGCGGGGGCCAATCGGGGAGAATAACAGAGTTTTCGTGGCCCTTGGTACTGGGTGGGCGGGATTAGCAAGAGTGCAGCTTGTAGAGAGAAGCCAAAGGGCGGAGAGCCGAAGCGCTCGCCCCTACGTCCGGGTCTCCCGGGGGAGGGACGAGGTAAGAAAGGTTCCCCAGAAAGGGCGTGGCCCAGAGAGAAGAGGCGGGGTTCCTGCAGCACACATTTCTCTTCCCCTCCGTCCACCGGGTTCCAGGGGAGCAGACAGGTGCTAATTATGGGCTAGCTGCGGAGTGGGCGGGGCCTGTGAGAAGGGGCTGATTAGAGGAAGCTGACTGGGCACCAGGGCATGCTCAGGGAGGAGCTAAAGGAAAAGGGTGGGCCCGAGAGCCCAGGTCACAGTCCCGTCCCACCCACAGGTACAGCCGCATTGTGGGTGGCTGGGACCTGCTGCCACGCGCGCTACTGGGCTCGCTGTCGGTGCCCCTGCTGTTGCATGCACCGGCTGTGGCGTTGACTCAGGGGACGCACGAGGTGCGCGTGCACGTAGGGACCTCGCTCGGGGACCAGAGCCTGAGGACCTTGACCGCCGATGTGGTGCTGCTGACTGCGAGCGGGCCGGCGCTGCAGCGCATGAAATTCTCACCTCCGCTGCCCAGGAAGCGGCAGGAAGCTCTGCGCGCACTGCACTACGTGCCAGCCACCAAGGTGTACCTGAGCTTCCGTCGTCCCTTCTGGCACGATGAGCACATCGAGGGGGGCCACTCGAACACTGACCGCCCGTCACGCATGATATTCTACCCACCTCCTGGTGAGGGCGCGCTGCTGCTGGCCTCGTACACATGGTCGGACGCTTCGGACGCGTTTGCCGGCCTGAGTCTGGAAGACACGCTGCGTTTGGCGCTTGACGACGTGGCGGCGCTGCATGGGCCAGTTGTGTACCGGCTCTGGGACGGCAGTGGCGTCGTCAAGCGCTGGGCAGAGGACCCGCACAGCCAGGGTGGCTTCGTGGTGCAGCCACCAAATCTCTGGCATGCCGACAGGGACGACAGGCAGTTCAACTGGACGGTCCCCTACGGCCGGATCTACTTCGCCGGGGAGCACACGGCCTACCCGCACGGCTGGGTGGAAACTGCTGTCAAGTCAGCACTGCGTGCTGCGGTGTTGATCAACAGCCAGATCCACAACCAGGAGAGGCATGGGCTCACGGAGGAGGGTGGTGTACGTGTCACTGAAGGTCCTGTGCCCAGCCAGCCCCTGTGCAAATTCAAAAAGGGGGAGGCCACCCATCCTCCAGCCCTACATATATGACTGCTCTGCACACCACCCATAGGAGGACCCAGTATTAAAAGTATTTTCGGAAAAAAGCATGTGGTCCTGGCCCCTTCCCCGTTTGCTTAGAGCAAAAGGATTAGCCTTCGCAGTAGAAGGGGCTGTGCCTGTCCTGGAGCCCAGAAGCTGTGCTAGTTCTGCCAGGACAGTGGGGCTTTATTGGGTGAGGACAGACACTGCATTGCACCACCGATTAATGCCCGCCCCGGCTGTCATGACATAGATGGGGCCTGAAGCAAGTAACAGAAAACCCAACTGACAAGTGGGTTAAACACAAGTTTATTTTTCTCACATAACAAGAAGCTGGTACGTGGGGTCCCCAGTGTTTAAGCAGCTCTACAGGCCCTTCCATCTCGGTTATGTCTGGGACGTGTCCCGGCACAGCTACTAGGTGGCGGCTGCACTCCAGCACCGCATCCTCACTCCTCCAAAAGCATCAAACTGAGGCCGTTACAGGAGCCCCTGCCTCCATAAGACCCTCCCACCCCTGGCTGGGTCAGGATTATGTAGTCAGACACCTGCTCTGCAGTGGTCAGAGGGGACCACGAACCATCCCTTCCCCATCCAGGTTCAAGGCAATAAGGCAGCCTCCTTCCTCCCTGGCCTTCACAAAGCCAACTGGACATGAGAAGTGTCAGTTAATGAAACCAGCTAATCAGGGGAGCGCAGGCGGCAGGTGGGAGGCCTCACCCCTTTTTGCTCACTCCACCCCCAGCCTCTGGGAGAGGCCAGAACTGGATAAAGTGCTGTGTGGGCAGGTTGCCACCGGCCCTGTGATGCCAGCCCTGCGACATTAGGAGTCTGTGCCTTCTTCCTCCTCCTCCTCAGGCAGGATCTCCAAGCTGCTGTCTGGCTGTGGGACTGTGTCTGCAGGGAGCGGCGGGGTCGGTGGGGCCCGGGTAGGAGACAGCGGCAGTGGGGAGGCGGGGGGTGAGGGACTGTGAGGCTCTGTGGGGGGTAACAGACCCAGGACCTCTTGCACATTGTGGGGCAGCTCCTGAAAGTTGGGGGGCAGGAAGCGAAAAGTCAGAGGTTTGGGTGGAGGGCTGGGGGCGGTTGGGAGGGTCAGGGACTCACCCCGCACGCCGTCAGCTGCCGGTAGAGGGCCTCTGCTCGTGTCAGCACATCCTCCACACTCAGCTTCATGGTCAGCTCGTTGATGTGCTGCAGGAGGGACTATGTCAGGCCTGCCTGCACGCACTCAACCACCACTGCCCAAGCACCTACTTTGTACCTCGTCCTGGGGACAAGGGACCGGCCCTCTCAGGGCTCACAGTGGAGCTGGGGAGTCAGGGGAGGTCACACCCTCCCTGGCAGCTTGCCAGATGCAGGATACCAGAAAGGAAAAGGATCCCCACCCCACATCAAGGTACTGGAGGAGTGCCAGGCCCCCATCTCATGCATGAGCCACACGCATGACAGAGCACTGCTGGGAGGCAGGGGTAGGATGCAGTAGGAGACCCATCTCATGGTCAACATGCTCACAACGTAGTGAACCGTACTTTGAACAATCCTATTTTGAGTACCGACTGCTACAAGGTACTGTGGCACAGGCAGTGCCAGCCTCCATGGAGTTCACAGCCAACTACTGTGTCCCACCTGCACAGGTCAGGATGGGCAGGAAAAGGGTGGAGACTGGGAGGGGCCAGGGCCTCACCTTGAGGATTTCATTGGAACCAAAGCCTGAAAGCATGAGGGTGTCTCGCTCCATGTCCAGGATGGCACAGGCCACCAGCAGGTGCAGATTGGGGCCAGGGAGCCCTGTCCATAGCACCTAGGGGTAGGGGAAGGGGAGGTCACAGCCCAGCCTCTGCCTGAGGTCCCACTCAGGTCTGCCCCTGCCCACCTCCCATAGCCCTCCCACCCAAGCTGGCTGGCCCACCTCCCACAGCCGAAGGACATCCAGGAAGGGGAATTCCCTCTTGAACCAGATGAGCAGCCACCGGAAGCAGAAGCAGAGAGAGCCGGAGTCCTGAGAGTCTAGAGGAGGACAGTGGTGGGAGGCGGTGGGAGCAAAGAGCAAGCTCAAAATCAATGCCAATCCTATTTCAATTCACAGTGTTCCTGGTGATTGGACTGAGGCTCTAAGTCACCAGTCTAGGCAAGGCTTCTAAGTGGAGACAGGAATGCTATGTGTCAACAGGAACCTTCCCCATCCTGCCTTCCCAACCCCAGACAGGGTGCGCTGTTCCATGTTTTTCATTCTCACATGGAAGGACACAGTAAGACCAGTATACTGAAGGTAAAAACAAAATCTATTCAACGCCCAGTGCTGGTGGAGGCCTGAAAAAACTAGCACTTTGTATGCTGGTAGCAAAAATAGAACTTGGTATGACTTTCCAGGAAAGTAGAGATGGGGACAGTCATTGCAAAAGCTGTAAAAATATGTACTGCCCCAGATACAATTTCTCTTCTTGGAATGTAATCTAAAGAAACTATCTAGACTATATTCATCATGATGAAAAACTACACATAGGGATGCCCGAATGGCTTAGCAGGTTAAGTGCTCGCTTTGCAGCCCCAGGACCCGAGAATAGAACCCTGGCCCCGGCCCGTGCAGACGGATATGCTGAACTGGGGTGTGGGCCCCAGTTCGGTTTTTACCAGGGTGAGCTTCCCATGAGGGAAGCCCCCAACTGGTTCCTACCTGCGCAGCCCCATGCCCACCTGTGTGGGATGAAACCATGTCTAAAACTGATGATGTACAACTATGGAGATTGCTCTGGGCCCTCCCTCTTCCGTTTCTCTCTTTCTCTGTCAAAAACAAATAATTTTTATTTTTTTTTTTTAAAGAGAGACAGAGAAGAGGGAGGGCCCAGAGCAGTCTCCACAGTTGTAGTCATTAGTTTTAGACATAATTTCACTCCCAGGTGGGTGCAAGACCACGCAGGGCAGGAACAGTGCTGGGGGCCTCTGTATGGGAGGCACTCCCCTGCTGGGGGCCTCCTACATGGGAAACACACCCTGGGCGGGAGCCAAACCAGGGACCTCCCACATGGGAAACTTGCCTCAGCAAGAACTGAACTGGCGCTCACCCCAGTTCAGCATATGGGTCCACACAGGGTGGAACCTGGATACAATACAATCCTCAGACCCTAGAGCTGCAATACAAGCACTCAACTTGCTGAGCCATCCTGGCATCCCCATAAATCTTAAAAAAACAAAACAAAACTACAAATAATCTAAATTCCCAGCAGCCAGGTCACATCCATTCTTGTACATCCTTAAGATGGAAAGAACACTGTCCAGTCGACAAAAGTGATGGCTTAGAGAACTTTTAATGACACAGAGAAGCAGCTAATGTCTGAACACTCCCCTGGAAGTGGCATGTGCTTTCCTCTTCAGTGGAGTCCAGTATGTCTCCCTCCCCCAGGAAAAGCTTAAACTTCAGTAAAGAAATACCCATAAATAAGTTAACTGACCATCTGCATTCAAAAGAATACTATCAACAGTAACTTTTCCTTTCTTTCCTTATCTGAATTTCCTGCACTTGTTACATTGAACAAGCTGGAAGGTAGCAAGCCCAGCGCCAGGAGCCCAGAGAACCAGTTTCCAAGCCCTGGTTCAAGGCAAGTGGAGATGAGAGCTGGTCTGTAGAGATGAGAAGGGAAGCGTGAGACTGATGGGGGCCTGCAGGCGGAGCTCGTGGGGCAGGCAGGCACCCGGGAGTGCGCGCACACCTGCACTTCGTGAGGTTTTGCCCCAAACTGCAATCCTGCTTTTACAGGTAAGTTCTGGGTTCTGGGTTATGTGGAATTTTCCTCTTGTTTGGATCAGGACCAAACATTTTGGACACGGTCTATGGCCACTCACTTCCAGAGACCCTTTGGCCGTGTCTGTGGCCTCACTGTCCCCTGCCTACCCACAAAGACACATACCCAGGAAGTCACAGAGCGGAGGGTCCAGCACCCGGAGGAGCAGCAGGAGCTGTCCAAGTTGCCGCTTCATCGTCTCCTGACTCTCCTCAAAGTTCCCATGCTGTGGAGGGAAGGGCCATGTGAAGGGCTGGACCCCCATTCTTTGGAGGGGGCCTATCTCCACCCCAGCCCTGAGCCTCACCACAAGCTCCATGAAGCCACAGAAACACCAGAAAGCGTCCACCTCGTTCTGAATGACGTAGAGGATCGGGGAGAGGAGGTCACTCATGCCCTGAACATAGCCTAGGAGGACACAGGGTCAGGACCTGGCCCAGGCCCTCGGCACTCTCCATGGGCAGGCCCCGCCCCAAGTCCCGCCCCTGGGGACACACCGAGGTCGAAGTGGTACATGCAGTAGGTGAGGAGGATGTCGTTCAGCAGGCCAAGCCCTGGGTTGTTGGGACCTTCATAAAACTTGTTGCTCCTGTCTGTGCGGCTCACGTCTCTCTCTGCAGGGATAGGGCATTGGGTGCAGGTGAGAAAGGTGCAGGGGCCACATCCTGCTGGCCACTAGCATCAGCCCTGACTCCTCTCATCAGCAGACCCCAGGCAGGTGTGGGCCAATCCTGACACCATCTGAACAATCTATAGAGTGAGCTGCTATGCTCCTAGCAAATGAGTTACTAACCATCCACAGATGGGGAAACTGAGGCCCAAGGGTAAAATCACTTGCTGAGATCTCACAGTGAGTATATGGCAGAGCTGAGATTTGAACTCAAGGAGACTGTCTCCCTCTCTCCCTCTCCCCTACCCTCTGGCACCACCCACCGATGAGGCTGCGGTCACCCCCATTGCCCCCCAGATGGTGACATCTCTGCCCCTGGGAGGCAGGGGCTCCCTCTGGCACCACCCACCGATGAGGCTGCGGTATCCGTGCAGCAGGGAGTTCCTCCGCTCCTGCTCGGGGCTCACTGACTTCCACTGAAGCTTCATGCGGAAATACTCGTCCCTGAGGAATGGGACACACTCGGAGTGAGGACACCCCACCACCTCGTCAGGGCCCAGTCCCAGTCAGCACCTCAGAGTCCTTTCCCACTCAAGTAGACCCAAACAGGCCACCTGGTCATCCTGCCCCTGCCCCATGCTTCCCCTTGATACCTCTCAGAACATAAGACACCCTGTGGGCTTTGTTGAACGTCTGTCACCACCACTGGACAGAGAGCTCTGGGACCCGGGACCAGGATGCACAGCAGGGGCACAATGTATGTGAGGAATGAGCAGAGGTAGGCCCCAATCTAGGAGGCTAAGTGGGGAACACTGCAACAGTATAGTGCCAGGATGGAAAGAGCAAAGGGGGGTTGGCCCTGCCTTGTTCGTGTGCAGGTCACAACTGTCTGGGGAGCGAGCCCATGTGTACACCTGCGACGTGCAATGCCCTGCTGGCCACCGGGACATGCTGATCAAAAATCTCCAATCAACTTGAGAGGCTAGGAGGTCAGAGGCTGGAGCCTGGCAGGGTGGGCGGCAGCTTCTCACTCACGTTTTCTTGCGTACATGGGCCTTGTGTTCCTCAGCTGAGCCCTCCCAGCTGAGGTACCCCAGGAGGAATTTCCAGGCTTCACGTCTCAGGCCGGGGCTCAGACCCTGAGGGACAGAGCAGGCAGACAACTCAGAGGGGCCCCCTGATTGTCTGCTGGCCCTGCCCAGTCAGTCCTCCCCACCCACCTAGCACCTCACCCCTGAGAAGATCCGGGCTCTCAGCTCAGGGACCTGCTGCAAGCGGCCCTCAGGGCCTACATGGTGGGCCCATTCCTCCTCTGTGATGGGAGGCGCCCGCTCCACAGCCGGCCGAGGACCCAGCTCCACCTGTGGGACTCAAAGCAAGTGAGGCGAGGGGCTCAACCAGGCCTGCTGGCCTCCTGTCTGCAGGGGACCCCATAGCACTGCCCAACCCCATCCCAGGCCACCTCAAATTCACCTCAGCACCGGTCTTAGCTTGATGGACAGTTAATGTTCAGGGTGGGAAACAGAGCAACTTCCTTGGGTCAGTGACAAAGCCACCCCCAAGTCACAAAGGGCCCCTCAACAATAGCAGGCACCAGGAACACAGCTATAAGCACTTTTTGCAAAGTCACTCATGCAACCAGATGAGGGCATTGCCATTATCATCCCCACTTTTCCAAAGAGGAAACTGAGGCCAGGGAAATGCAGTCACATGCCCAAGGTGACAGCAGAAAGTAGGGGGGTGGTCCACCATGATACTCACACAGGAAATGACCTCAAATCCAGGCTCGGGCTCATCATCGGGGGCTGGAGGAAGGTGGGAGGCCCCCTCTGGGTGTGGCTGCAGGGCTCCCCGAAAGAAGTTGGTCACACGGGAGAAGCTGCTGAAGGTGGTGGAATAGGGGTCCTGGAGGAAGCGCTACAGACAGGGCAGATGAAGGTCACAGCTCCACCCATTCCTGCCTCACCCACTGTAGTACCCCCTCCCTGCCCACAGCCGCCAGGCATGGCACTGGGGACTCACAGACACCACGTTGGAGCTGTCCTGGTCAAAGAGCTGGAGGTGGTGGAAGGAGTTGGAGAGGGCCGAGGAGTCGTGGGGGAAGACGAGGTAGAGGCGGGAATCCTGCGGGGAGCTGTGGGGAGGTGGTCTGGTGACATGCAGGTCCAGGGCCATGCATTTGTTCCCTTCCCCTTCGAGGTGCAGGGTCACAACTGCCCTTGGGAAAGCCCTTATCTTGGACCTGGAACCACAGCTGGACTCCAGGGCTGGCCAATGAGGGCCTTCCACCTCCCTGGCCAGGGTGAGATTCAAGAACAGGCCAATGAGCAGCAGCAGCCCTGGGATGCTGTTGGAATGTGAGCAAAGTGGTGCTTTCTATCCACTGAGGCTGCTAAGCCAGGAACTGTGGAAGGCCCCCAAGAATGATCCAAACGTAGAGGGAAACAGGGTGACTCTGACATCCTGGGACCTGGGGCCTGCCTAAAACCAAACTACCCTTTGACTCTGTGGTTACACAGACCAGTTATTTCCCTTTTGCTGCCTTTAAATCAGTCTGAGTTGTTTCTTTCACAGCCCTGAGGGGCCATCTGTAGCTGTGGAGAGACAAAGGCCCAGCGTTGGGAAGACTCACCTAGCTAACAGCAGGTAGCGGCTGAGCACTCGGAGCAAGGCACGGGTGCCCCCTCGGTGGAAGTGCAGAGCAGGCAGGGAGCCTCCAGCCTGAGTCACCAGGACCAGGTACGCCCAGCTGAGGCCCGGCTTGGAGCGGCGGATGGACTTGAGCTCCCCCAGACTCACCGAGAAGGCCCAGGAGTCTTGGGGGGAGCTGGGCTCTGCATTGAGGAACGGCACAGTGTTGGGAGGGATGTGGGATGCCAGAGGGGCACAGTCATCTCCCGAGAGCCC
Source organism: Craseonycteris thonglongyai (assembly GCA_004027555.1). Taxonomy (NCBI): domain Eukaryota; kingdom Metazoa; phylum Chordata; class Mammalia; order Chiroptera; family Craseonycteridae; genus Craseonycteris; species Craseonycteris thonglongyai. Next base: position 55,595 of record PVKE010002016.1, read on the forward strand.
ACCACAAGCCAGCCCCAGGCCTCACCCTCTGAGAACTCTGGGATGCCTCACATTTCCTTAGAAATACAAATGATAAAAATGGGAAGGAGGCCCAGTGAACACATGCCTGCTCCCTATGGCCCTCAGGACGAAGATGGGCTTCCTCAGGTCTGTCCTCTGCTCCCTGCCCATCTCACCTCCAACTCTCTCTTCACACCAGACCTCACACTGGAGCCACACGAAAGGCTGTGGTTTCCTAAACACACCCAGCACCCCACGCCACTGGCCTGGCTTGGCTATTCTCTCTGCTGGGAGGGAAAACTCCCAAGTGTCCCTCAGAGCCAACCTCAGGCTTCACCTCTTCCTGGAAGGCTTCTCCACCCCCCCCCAGGGTGGTCAAATAACTTCTGTGGTGCCCCCAGTACCCTGTGTGACTCCAGGGTCACCTGAAACATGCTGTCACTTGTCGCCCCCATGGCCTGGACTCATGCGGGGGTGCACACAGCCAATCATGGAGCCCAGTGGAATGAGCAAGGCTGCAAAGCCTGGAGACACTGTCCATGCTGGACCTCGGCTGAGGATAGTCTGCACCCCATCCGCTTTCCTGGGACTGGAAGGCCAGTGCTGGGCAGTCATCTTGAGTATGGGCAGCAAAGCCTGGGACCACTAAAGGTAAGCTGTATCTCCACCTGCCCCCCATGGGCACCAGCTCAGCCTACCTCTCACGGGCGCTGAGTGGTGGGGCCGTGGCCGCACAGTGCTGATGACAGCCCAATCAGGTTCATAGCCAGGGTCAAAGGTTGGTTCTTCTTCAGAGGTGCAGGAATCAGCCCCACTGCTTTCCTTGGGGAAAGAAAGGAAAAGAAAGGTGAGAGAGGCTGTGGATTTAGTTTCCAGATTGGAGCCATGTGATCACCCTGGAAGCTAGCTAGCCCCACTGAACAAAGAAGGAAATTGAGGTGCAAAGAGGGCACAGCACTGGCTTAGGGTCACTCAGCACAGCCAAAGACTGGGACTGGGCCAGGACTCAAAGCCAAGTCTCCTGGTGGCACTAACCAAAGCACCACCACCTGGGGAGCAGGTACTTATGCTGGGGTGAGGGCACTCTGCCACCAGACTGCCTGAAGTCGCAGTGCTTTTAAGTAGAATTTAGTAGGACAACTCAAATCAAAACCACAACCAAATCCCCCTCCATATCTACTAAGATGGCTAGAATAAAAAAGAAGGGTAATAACAAATGTTGGTGAAGATGTGGAGAAACTGGAATCTCACACTGCTAGCAGGAAAAGACATGGTGCAGCCACCATGGGAAAGTCTGGCAGTTCCTCAAAAGGTCAAACATGAAATTACCGTATGACCCAGCAATTCCACTCCTAGGTATACACCCCGGAAAGATGAATATAAACATCCACATGAACTCATGCACAAAAATTCACAGCAGCATTATTCATGGTAGCCAAGAAGTATAAACAACCCACTGTCTATCAAACAGATGAATAAAAACGAGGTAGAGCCATACAATAGAATTATTCAGCAATAAAAAAGAATGACGTTCTTATCCATGCTACAACATGGAGAAACCTTGAAAGTGTCCTATGAAAAGAAGTCAGCCACAAACTATATGATTCCATCCATATGAAATGTCTGGAACAGGCAAATCTAGAAACAGAAAGGAGATTGGTGGTTTCCAAAACCTGGGGGTAGGGAGAATGAGAAAACTGCTAACAGGTACAGGGTTCAATAAGGCATGATAAAATGTTCTGGAATCGGACACTGGTGACGGTTGCAAAGTCTTGTGAATACTGAAAACCACTGAATTACGCACCTTGAAAATCTCAAATTTTACCATAAAATTGAGTTTTATGGTTGAGTGAATCCTATTTCAATAAAAGCAAAAAAAAATGTAACTGGCTCACAAATTACGAAAATAGCATGAAGTGCCCAGCAAGGCACTGGCAGTGGCTGCACTGATGGTACTAAGCTAAGAAAACCATGCAGGGGAAGCTGTGCTGAGGGTTAGAGTGCAATAAAAACTGATGTTGGTGGCCATGGGCCATGGGGGAGCACAGGGAGGGAACAAAGCATGTGAGGACTGCAGCAACTGAGTCCATTCACAGCTAGTGTGCCTTCCTGTATGGCAAAGGCTTAGAAAGCTAAAAACTACATTTCCCAGGCTCCTTTGCAGCTGTAATGCCAGACACAAGATAGTCTACCAAACAGATGGCACTCAGATCTGGAAAATGAACATTAGGTGAGGGTAACTTCCTGCCACTTTGGCCATGTATGGCTGATGAGCCAGGAGTAGATTTATCTCTATCTCCAAGAAGAGTTCAAACCAAAGTTCCAACATCTCCTACCTTTTTTGACCTTGGAAAAGGGGCTTCTTTTTGTGACTCAGTTTCTCAAAAATAGAATGAAAGTGAAAGCTTAAGCAGGACTCATCACTGGGTGCCAGCACCGTCCAGCAAAGGGCCTAGCAACAAGAAGCCTCGGGAACCAACTGGCAATGAGAAGGGTGAGGTCCTATACCAGGAGAGGAAGAAGTACAGGTACTGGCAAAGTAGGTGTGTCACCTCGGTCAGGTATGGTTCCCTCTCTGGACATGATGGCAGAACTGCCCCAGATAAAATGCCACACCTCTTCAAGTCCTTATGGGCTAACAGTCAGTGGAACCCAAATCCACAGGCTGGGTTACCCTCCTGTATCCTGGCAAAGATCTCCCAAAAAACAAAGGGTGTGAGGGACAGCTGTCCCCATAGCCACAAACCTCATGGTGTCTGTTTTCTTTCCATGAATGGGCATCTTCAGCCCCATTTCACAGAGAGGAGGAAATCAACCAGGGTCACACCTGCCCCAGGGGGTAGAACTGGGATTGTACCTAGCTCTTTCAAATGCCGTCCACCTTCCGGACCTAGAAAAAAGCAAGTGGAGAAGGGGGAAGCACGGGAAGCCTACCTTCTTGGAGAAAAGGATTTGGGTAGAATCTGCAACCTCCTCTTTGGGAGCCCAGTGCAGGAGAACGTCATTGTCCTGATGGAGGAAGGGAGGGGTTAGAGGGGCTCTCCTCTGAACTCCCCAAACCTTACTGCCAAACTTCTTCCCCCTTTTGGACCCTCAGCCTAACAAAGCTCCTACTCTCTCTCTCCAGTCCCCACCCACAGTATTCCTAAGGTCCCAATGCGGACAACCAGACCATAATGCCACAGATAGAGCCTCCATCCTGCTCTGGGCCTGCCTGAGCCCTGTTTATCTCAGCCCACCTTCTCCACAACACGGATGACGCCGGCGATGAGGGAGTCCGGATCTTGATGCTTCTTGGCACTGGTGTGCAAGTACACGCCTCCCTTCTCAAACACCACCTGGGGACAGGAATCAGTGAGGGGCGGGACCCAAGCGTAGAAAGACACCAAAGGGGGCGGGGCCCAGAAAGGATCCAATGGGAGAGGAGCCAGGGAGGAGCTATTCCTCACGGGACCGGACCCAGGGAGGAGGCCCGGGGAAACTATTATTACCTAGGCATGGGACCCAGAGTGGTGGAGCCTGAATACCAGTCTGGCGTCCGGGTGCTGGGGAATGGAAGGGAGGGGGGGAGGGGGGCGAATTTCATTCCAAACGGGGCTGAGCCCAGAAGAGTATCCTAGTAGACCAGGGGGCGAGCCCTAAGTATATGGGTCTTTCCTAGGGCAGTGGAGGAAAGGGTGACAGCGGGTTTATCGGGAAATAGCGTGTTTGCTAAAGATTGTCCTGGCTCCCAGAGCTGCGGCACGGCCTGAGAAAAAGGCAGACCACTGGAGAGGGGAATTTCATATAGACAGAAGCGAAAGAGTGCATCCTCAGTACTCACCCTGTAACCGGCTCCCTCCATAGCCGCGGCCGAGGCCCCACTGCCCCGGCTCTCCCTTTTTCCGGGTCAACATGCTGTCATATCCGGATAGGAGACTCCCCTCAGGTTCGGACAGTGGTAGCGCCCTGCCTGTCCCAGAACAGGAGTGGGTGTAACCATCTTTCAAAATAGGGTGGCACAAGTTGAGCCACGAGAATTTAAGTCACATGGTGCAGACTCTAGCAGGCCAGGGAGGGTGCGCAAGCTCAGTGCTACTGTCTTTTCCACGAAGTAAACAAGGAGGAGGAGCCAAAAGCTCCACCCCCCTCCCGAAACGCCTACTACTTTCTCCATATTGTATATTGGCATCGAGGCCAGAGAGGCGCCATTTTGCTCGAGGGCACGGCTAAAGCGGTTCAGCTGCGGCCATGTTAACGCGGGGCAGTCTCTTCGCTCTTGGGGGCACGAAAGCAAGGTCCTGGAAAAGAGAAACGGAGAAAGAAAAAGGTGAGAGGAGCGCTACAGCAAAAGAAACGCGGAGGGACTTGGGTTAACGGGATGAAGCCGTCAGTATCCTCGGGAACGAAGCGGTCCTAGACGAATTCATGAGTCAGTGTCGAGAGAAAGCAGCCTGAGACGCCATATTGGAGTTGGGCAAACCGAAGCAAGAAGGGCTGTCATGTACCTTTTCCAGTCTTGGTGCCGAAGGGGGATAGTTAGGAGAGCCCGTATACATTGTGGGCAGATGCCAGGCTTGCTGCCATGTCATTAACGGGCACCGCTTTCCTGCACTTCTGTGGAAAAGTTTGATGTGAGGGGCGTCTGCTCGCTTGCCTTAGTTTACTGTGGTCCTGTGTTACGTGCAGGCGGCCATATTTCTTGGGGTCAAATCGAATTGGTCTAGAGCTGAACGAGCTGAAGCATTTCCCCATCTTTCTTTTGGGCACCCTGCTATCGCCATTGCCCTATTTGTGATCCGGTAAAGCCCCTGCAGCCACCATCTTCGCCTTGTTGGCCCGATAAGGGGGGCGGGCCAACTACGCGGAAGTGACGCTAGCCACCGCCATGTCTTTTGAGGGCGGCGCCGGCGCCCGGTCGGCCATGCTGGCTACGGGCACGTGAGTGGAGGCGGCGTTGTGAACCGCGGTTCGGGGAGCACTTGGCAGTCTGTAGGAGAGGGGCGCTGGGAGGGCGAACCGCTAGCGGGAGGGGTATTGCCTTCCTAGATCAACGAGAAGAGACGCCCAGTGACCCTACACTGAGTGCTGTAAAGGGGTCGCTGACGGGATCCATTGTGTCTGGCTCGAGGCAAAACCTAGAGACAGCCTTATCTTCCGGTCTTCAGAGCCATTAGGATTCTATCTTGACTGTCCATAGTGTCGGGTTGGGAGGGGCCTGGGGCGCCCCTCACCCGTCCAAAGGCGGGACTTCCGGCCTGCTCCCCACCTGGGCAGGATTTCTTGTGTTTTTCCTAGTCAGTGGGACTTCGCTGGCCCTCGGGCGAAGTGAGAATGTTTTTGAGAGGTGGAGAGAAACCTCAGACATTCACCCCGCCCCGGCTACCGGGTGCATCTTCTAGTTCCTGCCTCACTCGAGGGCAGGGCGCACTTCCAGTTTGAGAGGTAGTTGGAGGGGAGCTTCATTAGCATCCCTCATTCCTTGGGGGTCTTTTTCCTTTCCTCACCTCTTCCTGGAATCATTTTTCTCACTTCACCGCCTCACCTTCTAAGAGGCCACTTACCTTATCTCTCCTTACTCCTGTGGGAGACAAGTCTCACCTTTTCTTCTATCTTAAACTTTTCCATTTTGGGGGGCAGGGGAGAGGGGGGATCCTTAATTTCTCAATTCTTTGGAGGATACAGGACTTCCTCCGGAAGCTGCAAGGACGGGAAGCTTCCCAGATCTTGGTTACTCTCCTTTTGGGTAACTTACTCCGGAGAGCCCCCAGGCTGTGGCATTGTTGCCCTCTTCCTTTTTGCCCATGTTCTCAGAGATGGGGGGACTCTCACACCCACTTACCCTCACTTCGAAGGAGTTTAATTCTGGCGTCCCAAAGAAGTGAGATGCCCAGGCCTAGCATTGCCAGGCTTTGTGATCTGGTCCAGTCATTTCCTTGCCCTGAGCTTCATTTTCCCCTTCATCAGTTGGGGATGACCCAAAGAGCGTCTATGAGACCTTAAGCACATCCCAGTTCTGTTAGACTTTGGATTCTGGCAGACAGCAATTTCAGCCCCACTTCTGCCCTTTCTAGCTGTGTGCGTTCAGGCCAGTACCTTAAGCTGTCTGAGCCTCACTTTCCCCATCTGAACTAGGAGATCATAAATCTTTTCTCACAAGGTAGACAGACAGGAAGGCATTCAGGATTGGGAATAGGCTCTGGCTGCAGACTGCCAGATCCAGGTCCCAGCTCTTCTCTCCAGCTGTCAAGAATTTGACGGGTTAGACGCTCCCTGGGTTACAGCTGCAAAGTGGGGTGTTAATAACTCTTCATGGAGCTGGTGAGAGTGGGATGAGAATGTCGTTGGCACAATTGGGTCCCTACCTGGTGCAGGGGAAGTGCGGGATGAACTTGCTATGGGGTCTGTCAAAAAAGCTGCTGTTTGTGTTCTCCCTGTGTGTGACTTTTGGTAAGGGCTTGTATTCTGTGAGCTTTGGTTGTCTCATTCGTAAGGTAGCAGCTCCCATCTTGGTGGATCAGGTAGGAGGTAAGATGACAGTTGCTGAGTCCCTGCATGGAATAGGTGCTCAGCAAACAGTGGCTTCTGTGATTGTGAGTCACAAAAGGCCTGTGAATTAAAATCAAATTACTATGACCATGGAGAGCTGGATCACAGCCCAGTTGAATTCCTTCAATGATGGATGCTTACTTTCTCCCCAAAGAGGCTCCTCAGATGCAGATGCCCATCAGCCCTCGCTCAACAACTCTGGTTTACAGGGGGAAGAATGTGAGGCACATAGAGCGCCAGTGATTGGTCCAAGGTCACATGGAAGATTTGATACAGGGCAGGAAGCTAGCCCATAAGCCCTTTGTTCTTCTCATAAGGAGATCTGTTTTGGGGACACAGATCCCTGACCTTGGGTTGCTCATAGTCAAAGGAGGCGGAGGTACAACTGTTAGAAGCTCAAGGGACATGATCTCTGATGGAGGTAGCAAATGGCATTATGGGTCCTCTCGGAGCATTAGGAAGACTTACAGAGGAACTGCCAAAACAGTCTTGTTGGAAGGACGAAAGCTTTGTGGGTGGACTTTAGGCCCAGACAGCAGCTTGCACACCCTTTTCTGCTCAGGCCCGCTGTGAGGCCTACCATGTGCTAGGCAAGGCTGCTGGTGGCTCAGATGAATGAACCCAATAGGCCAGCCTTCAGGAACTCCCACACTGGCTGGGGAGATGGACGTAGATCCTGAAAGTGCTCCCCAGAGGGAGATGTCCTAAAGTGGGGGTCGCTCAGATGTTGGGGGAGAGCCCATGGGGCAAAGAGGAGCTGACCCAACTTGGGGCAAGGAAAGAGTGACAAGTAAATGGAGGATGAATGGTCCAGGTATTGGGGGGTGGGGGGGACTGCCTTTACCAAAGGCCTCCAGCCTCAGAGGTTTGGAGGGCTGCGAGGCTGGGAGCAGGGCTGGATCACACAGGCTCTTCAATGCCAGGCTGAGGCGCCGCCTTGTCCTGAGGATGCTGGGGGAGGGGCGGGGTCATCTGGGTGTAGAAGGACCCTCATGGGGCTGGGGACTGGCTGCACTGGAGGCTGGGAGTTGCCAGAGGAGGCTGGGAAGATGGTCAGGACAGCACAACAGAAATAGAACACAAACCATGCATGTAATTTCAGATTTTCCATAGGTCATATTAAAAAAGAAAACAAAAACAGACTGAAGTTCATTTTCATTACATTATTTAGCTAGTGTATGTAAAGTATCACTTCAATGTGTAATTATTACTATCAGATTGTTCATGAGTAGGCTGACCAGACATACTGTTTTAAATGGGACAGAAAACAATAGTACTGACCCGTTTCAAATGCTACATAGGGTCATCCTAGTCTCACTGGGCTAAATTCAAGGTTACGTGGCATGAAGTATTTTACATCCTATGTTTTTGTACTCAGTCTTCAAAATCCAGGGTGGATTTCACACACAGCACCTCTCACTTTGGACCCACCACATTTCAAGTGCTCCTTAGTTACCTGTGGCTAGTGGCTCCCGTATTGGCCAGGGCAAGGCCAAGAGGAGAGAGCAGGGCTGCGGGGACAGGGTGGGGCTGGTGGGTTGAGGTCTGGATGGGGATGAATTTGGGGGAGTAGCAGATGTGAGGAAAGATGCTGGACTCAGCTGGGACAGGTGGACGGGAGGGATGGGAGTGGCATCTGAGGTCAGGGGACATATGGGACTGGATGGGCATAGGGCATTCAGCCCAGCCCCATCCCCCTCTGCCTTACTCTCCTGCAGGGCGCGGATGGCGTCAGGGCGCCCCGAAGAGCTGTGGGAAGCCGTGGTGGGGGCCGCTGAGCGCTTCCGGGCCCGGACAGGCACAGAGCTGGTGCTGCTGACCGCGGCACCACCCCCACCCCCCCGCCCGGGCCCCTGTACCTATGCAGCCCATGGTCGTGGGGCGCTGGCAGAGGCTGCCCGCCACTGCCTCCAGGACATCGCCCAGGCCCACAGGGCTGCCGTCGCTGCCCGGCCCCCCATGCCCCCACCAGCACCACAGCCGCCTAGCCCCACATGGAGCCCACCACAGCCTGCCCTTGCCAGGGAGGAAGATGAGGAGGAGGACGAAGAGGAGCCGACAGAGACAGAGACCTCTGGAGAGCGGTTAGGTGTCGGTGATAACGGAGGTGAGAGGGCAGAGACTGGGGTGACTCTGGCTTGGCAAATTGCCTCCGAAGCAGGTTTTCTTAAGGGGTGGGACTTGCTTGTCTGATCCCGAGACTCTATGGAAGCTGGAGTCTCAAAAGAACCTGGAAGCCAGGCTGGCTTGCCTGTGTGGCCTTGCACAAGTCATTTTCCCTCTCTGAGTCTGTTTCCTTACACTGCGTCCTAGGGCCAGCTCTGTGATGGAAAGTGCTGGGCACAGACACAGAGCTGACTTGGGCCCTTTTCTTGAGTGACTGACTCTGTCAAACTAAGGAACTGGAGTGCTGACATGAGGCAGTGCCCCATGGAGGCTACGGGCTTTGGAGCAGGTGTCCTGAGCTGGAGCATGAGCAGAACGAGAGTTGTTTTCAAACCTGGGTGCCTAATGCCTGTGAGGACAATGATAGGAGGTACAGGAACAGCTGAAGCCAGGGTAGGAAGCCACTGGCAATTTTGGGGGGAATCTGGAGATTGGATGCTTCCCAGAGACTGGACTAAAACTTAGGGCTTTGAAGAGTGAGCAGGTGTTTGCAGGGGGCTCAATAAATAGAAGTTACTCATTTGTTATTGTTAACACCAATGACTGGCTTCCTTTTCTTGCTGGAGAAAACCCACATAGGGTTAAGGGCCCAGACTGGAGCCAGATGGCCTTGGTTCAAATCCCTGTGACACCACTTACTAGCTGAGGGACTTGGGCAAATGGCTGAATTTCTTTGGACCTCCAGGTTCCCATTTGTCAAACAGGAATCATGATCATCTTGTATTTCTCTCAGTCTGTATTTTGAGTCAGTTCATCTCAAAGAGATCTTCAGATTTCCTGTTCAGCCAGTTGCTTTCACCCGAGGGTGTAGACAGAAACTGGATTTGTTTCTGCCAATGACCAGGCAGATAACCAGGGTAAGGGTGTTAGAGGCAGAGGAAGTAGTAGTTCCAGAAGCCCCAAGGCTTGCAAGGGTCTGACCAGTAGAGGCCAGGGTGCATGGAGGGTGGAGATGGCCTGGCTGGCCTGAACCTCAAATGCTATCCACAGGGCTCTTTGTGATGGATGAGGATGCCACGCTCCAGGACCTACCCCCCTTCTGCGAGTCGGACCCTGAGAGCACAGACGGTGAGTATCCCAGGCTCTCCCATGCCCCAGGTGTGGGGGTGGTGGCTGGGACCAAGGCAGGGACAGAGGCTGAATACTACTCTCTCTTCCAGATGGCAGCCTGAGCGAGGAGACCCCTGCTGGCCCCCCAGCCTACTCAGTGCCCCCCGCCTCAGCCCTGCCTACACAACAGTACGCCAAGTCCCTGCCTGTGTCCGTGCCTGTCTGGCCCTTCAAGGAAAAGAGGACAGAAGCACGGTCCTCGGATGAGGAGAATGGGCCGGTGAGGAGTAGTGGGGAGGAGGCGGGAAGGGCCCAGAGCCACCTCCTCCAGGAAACCCTCAGGCATGGATGATACATTTCATAGGATTAATCCTTCCCCCCACCTCACTAGGCAGGTTCTTGAGCCGGAGCCACGCACTGTTAACTCTTACAGTCTTATACTAGGTCCCAGTGCCTTTTAGAGAAAGCCGCTTCTTGTTTCCAGGACCAGCTCAGTCAAGCCCCAGGATTGGGTGGTGGCTATCTACTTCAGTCTGGTGAATGGGCAGCTTCATTTGATTGAATCAAACCCTATGGAGGTCTGACCAGATTTCCCGTACGGAATACGTTCTGTGGGCAAGGCATAAGGATTTTGGTGTCCCCTCCAGATGGGGAAACTGAGGTGGGGGGGGGTTGATCACCTTCTGCTCCCACCCCTAGTATTGCTGGCCCCACCAGGATTTTGTCCTAAGCCCTCTTATTCTCTGTTACTCACACATGATCCTATGTGTGGAGTTCCTGAGCTAACCTGGGTGGGGGGTGCATCTTCATCGCCCATCACGGAAGCTCCCTGAAGCAGAGGGGAATGTGAGAGTCCATGTGACTTCCCCAAGACCTCAGCCTATAAGGTGCAGAGCTAGCACCGGGACCCTGGTTCCTCTTTCCTGACTCATCAGTGTTCTCATTTACACATCGGCAGGGTCCATCAGCTGCTGCTGTCCATTTGCCACTGGTGGAAACAAGTTAATTAACTGAATGTTGAAGGCTTGAATGCTGGCTCCTGGGCTGATCTCTGAATGGGCTCAGGTCCAGCTTCTATCAGTGGCCTCCCATTCTGCTGAGGGCCAGGCCCAGCTCACTTTACGCAGAATGGCAGGACCCGCCTGGTGGAGGCCAACACAGAGAGGGATCCTTTCTACACAGCACTGACAATATGGTAGTTCACCTTTCCTGAGCAGTCACTGCTGATTTTCTCCAACCCTGTTACCATCCTGATTTTCAGGGGAGATGGAAGCCTTTAACAGGGTGAAATCCCTGTGGAAAGCCCATAGGTAGCAGTAGGCCTGGTTGGCACATGACTGAATCCTAAACCCAAATCCTTAGACATGAGACCTTGGTGCACACAACCAGATGGCTAGCAGATGAACAACATGTCCACTGGGAGAGAAGGAACTAGAACGTGGTTGGACAGGCAGTTGTACTGTACATAGGTCCAGAGCAAAAAGGGGAGGAGAAAGGAATTTTGGAGCAGGTGGTGTTTGAGTTGAGTAGGAAGGCCCAGTGTCAAGCAGGGCAGGGTGTAGGGCCTTCTGGCTGTGAGGGGGCCTGGAGCCCAGGGTGCAGGCACTGAACACGGAGGTAGGGGCCCCTGCAGGTGCTGACCCAGTCCTGTCCCCGCAGCCTTCCTCGCCGGACCTGGACCGCATCGCAGCGAGCATGCGTGCACTGGTGCTGCGGGAGGCCGAGGACACACAGGTCTTTGGGGACCTCCCGCGACCTCGGCTCAACACCAGTGACTTCCAGAAGCTGAAGCGGAAATACTGAGGCCCAGGGAGGGAGCCTCCTGGGCTGGAGTACGCCCTGTCCCACACTACACCCCTGCCCCACCCCTGGGGCCCGCCAATCCAAGTCAAATCCGGACCTGTTTCCCATGTGCCTGGGGTCCAGGATTGACCAGCCCCGGCCAATCCCCACTGCCCTTCCAGCCCATGTTCCACGCCGGGAAGCCAGACTTAACCAGTTTCCCAGTAGGGTCTGTCGCCTCTTTTCCTGTCCAGCGACAGATTCTGCGATTGGCTCGATTCCGGATCCGTGTGGCTACTTCTAAACCCAAAATGGGTAGACGCCATCCTTTTCTGCCTAGCAACAAGGTCTTTGCTTGCAAGGCATTGGCCCCATCCTTGAAAGCTCAGTCGAGCCCCAGGATTGGGTGGTGGCTATCTACTTCAGTCTGGTGAATGGGCAGCTTCATTTGATTGAATCAAACCCTATGGAGGTCTGACCAGATTTCCCAAAAGTCATCACCCGCCCTTCCTCTTGTGCCCAGGATTGGCCTGTGGCCTTAAATTTATATTATTTACACTACTGGGACTAAGGTGGTTTTTACAAGTCCTGACAACTGGTCCCTCTGGTCCCCTCAGGGATGACCCGATCCTATCCCTGCCTTTGACATGCTCAACTGGTCCCATCCCATAACAACCTGCCAATCGAAGCCTGTCCTTACATCCAGGACGATACCAGCTCCCGCCCTCTCCTCTCACCCCCACAGGTGCCTTAAGGGCCCTCCTCCACCCAAGGTGTGGGGTGGGGGCCCTCACTCTCCGGCCCTGATGTGGGGGAGAGAGTGGGGGGTTGGGATCACGAGTTGGGAGGGGTGTTCTGAGATTAAAGAGTTACCTCTGTTAAATGAGTATGAAGTGTGTTGTGGATGTTCATTCAACAAACTCTGAAGCCTGAAAAAGCATCTCATTCTCAGTGTAAAGCTGGGGGTGTTGGAATTACTGTCCCCATTTTAGAGAAGAAAATGGAAATTCATGCGGTGGGAGGGGCGATTTCAGTCATGTGACCATAGAGCCTCAATCTTCGAGGTGTGCAGGAGGGTTGTGATTTGAAATCTGAATCCTTAAGCAGTCTCCTTAGGCCAGGAGTTTTCAGCCATAAGACCAACTGGAGGTTAGAGTGGCACCTGGGCCGAAGCTAGGGCTAAGTCAGGGCCAAGTAAACACGAACTCGCTGTCTAAGACTACCACTGGAGGAATGCTAACAATAGACATGACAGGGCAAACTACTACGCAAACACAAATTATTTACATGTATTAACTTATTTAATCTTCCTAGTAACCCCATGAAGTGGAAATAATTAGCCCCAATTTATAGATGTGAAAACCGCAACATTAAGGGTAGGAGTGTTGTTGGGGGTGGAGGTTTCTTTGACTGACAATTATCAAGTGGGAAAAAAAACTTCACGCTGTAAGTACAGTTATTTCCAGCAAAGGGAATAAAAATGAGTTCAGTGGAAGAATCTGAAACCGGACTCCCGCCCCCTACTGGCCTGAGCCTCACACTGCAGCGAGAGAAGAAGGTCAGCTACGAGGGACCACAGGGGCCCTAGGTCTGGAAGGGGCGGGCTTCTATCATGGGAGGAGCTAAGGCCCTGTGCCTGTGGGTAGAAGTCATTTCCGTCCGCCGAGAAACAAGCCATACGGAGGATCTTTGAGTAGAGCACCTCGAACAGGATCTCCCTGTTCAGAAGTGGCGAGTGAGCCAGAGGGGCGGGCGCAGGTAAGTGCGGCCCGAGGTGGGAGCGCGCAAGGCTCTCGGCCTTTACCCTGGGGAAGTCGAGGTTCCGACTCCCCGAGGACCGAGCGGGTCAGTCCGAGCCCCCAGCAGACGAGTGGTTGGAATTTTCCGAATCTTTATCAGATTAAGAGAATTCCTGGTGAAGGAGGCGGGACTTCCGTAACAATCGGAGGGCGACCTGCCACTCAAACCTATTTACCGACTGTTAGGCCTGCTCCCAGGATGGCCAAGTTGGAGGCCCGGGGCCGCCTGTGGTTGGAGAGCCCCCCTGGGGGAGCGTCCCCCATCTTCCTGCCCTCGGATGGACAGGTTCTGGTCCTGGGCCGGGGACCTCTGACCCAGGTTACAGACCGGAAGTGTTCCAGAAACCAAGGTATGCAGGAGCAAGGCCTGAGCTGGAATGGGTGTGGCGTGCTTCCATAGCCGGAACCAAGTCTTTGGGAAAGGACAGTTAATTCAGTAGGAGACATTCTTGGCCACCAGGTGAAATTGCTTGGTGCAGCCAGTCCTGAAGTTGGCAGGTGTTCTCTGGGGAACACAAAGACGACCTGACCTGGAACTAGCAGACCCCTGGTGGGGAGAGGATGAGCCAATCCTGAGACAATTGTCACTGGGCAGAAAAGGATGCTCAGGCCACCGTGAAGGCTTTAGTCATGCCACGACCCTGGTCAAGGAGAGAGCCGATCCTATGGAGAAAAGTATGTTGCTAAGTAGAGATGAGTGGTAATGGGCTAAGCTGTGGGCCTGCACCTAGCCACACTGCTCAAAGAGAAGCCAGTTCTATCCAGAAAAATGCCCACCCTGTCTCTAGACGAGGACCAGCGTCATAGGCAATCCTAAGGCCTTTATCTGGCTACTGCATGTCAGTGAGCCAGTATCATTTAGAAATGAACTGCCTCCTCCCCCTCAATGGCTGCTGTAGCGCCATCCTGTGGCCTGAAGATGGCCGTGTTCCCCAGTAACGTGGAAAGCAGTCACACAGGGATGCAAATCCTGACTCTCTACCCTCTCAACCCTCAGTGGAGCTGGTCGCAGACCCTGAGACTCGCACGGTGGCTGTAAAACAGGTACGAGTTGCTCAGCAAAGCCTGGAGGTGGGGCCGGGGAGGAATCGGAACACAGCGAGGAATAGGCCCATTGGAGACAGCTGGCCGGGAGGGGAGGGAAGCAGGTGCGGCCAGTAAGTAAGTCCTAGGTTACTGCCTGTTTCCATTACATAGCCATCCACATTTAAATTGACCTGGCACGTTAACTTCCCTAAAGCCCTGATTGGTTGCACGCAGTGAAAGGGCGGGGCTTAGGGTTCTGATTGGCAGATGGAAAAAGTCCTTTCTTGGGCTAATTTATTGGAGGTTACTGCTGGGGTCAGATCCAGCCACAGCTGTTCCCTTTCCTCCGCAGCTGGGAATTAACCCCTCAACTGCCGGGACCCAGGAGCTGAAGCCGGGTTTGGAGGGCTCTCTGGGGGTGGGGGACACGCTGTATTTGGTCAATGGTCTGTACCCGCTAACCCTGCACTGGCAAGAAGCCTGCACACCAGAATCCCAGCCAGATACTCCACCTGGCACCCCTCCGGTGGCCCCAAATGAGGAAGAGGAAGAGAATGTCGAGCAACCAAAAAAGCTGCTCCGGAAGTCATCCCCCTGCTGGGAGAGCTTTGAGAAGCTGCTGGTGTTCACAGCACCTGGTGTAAACCCCACAGGCAAGGTGAGGGACAAGCTGGGGGCCCCAAGTTTGCTGTGTGCCCTTCGGCAGGTCACTCAACCTCCCTTAGCCTCCACTTACTCTTCCAAGAAGTGGACCTGATGACAAATTCAGGGGTTGTAAGCATTTGGAGGATCAATGTGTCAGCTCCTGTCTGATCCATGGTAACTACCCTGTAACTATAGCAATGATTGGGATCATTTTAGCAAGAGCTATTATGATGAGTGTTTCTTTTTAGATTTATTTTTATTGTTTTTGACAGAGCGAGAGCGAGAGCAATACAGAGACAGAGAGAAGGGGGAGGGCCCAGAACAGTCGCCATAGTTGCACATCATTGGTTTTTTCCACAAAATCATTCCACAGGTGGGCGGGGGTCTCACCCCGGTGAGAACTGAACTGGGGGAGCTCCCCAGTTCACACATGGGTCTGCATGGGCCAGGGCCGGGATTCGATCCTCGGTCCCCAGGGTTGCAAAGTGAGCGCTTAACCCACTGAGCCATCCCGGCTTCCCCATGATGAGTGTTTCTTAGGTCCAGAGACTCGAGTTCAAGTGCTTGTTACAGCACTTTCTCAGAGCCCCGATTCTCTCACCAATCAAATGAGGAATCCAGGGAGAATGTGGCAGAGCCCAATGTGCAGTTAGCACCCAAACAAAACTTAGCTCCTACTCTCTTTGCATGGTTATTATTAGCCCTTTTTTTTTTAAATATATTTTTATTTATTTATTTATTTAGACAGAGAGAGATACAGAGACAGAGACAGAGAGAGAACTGAACTGAGGGAGCTCCCAGTTCAGCATGTGGTTCCGCACGGGCCGGGGCCGGGATTCGATCCCTGGTCCCCGGCGCTGCAAAGTGAGCGCTTAACCCACTGAGCCATCCCGGCTTCCCCTATTATTAGCCCTTTGAGGTGGAGTAGGCCAGGGGAGGAGCAGGAGTCAGGCATGAATCCCATTTTAAAGATTGGAATTCTGAGGGGTATAAGGAGAATAGACATGAAAGGGAAGATTTCAGGCTCTGCACTCAGGCTTTGGGGATACATCCTCACTGTCCTTGCATAAGATGTACAGGCTGACTCAGTTTCCTCATTTCTAAGGCTGGTGCTCATAGTCCCTGCCTTGTGAATGAGATCAGAGGTGTCACTGCTGTTCCTCTTTCCTTGACGACATCAGGTGGCTGGCTTTGATCTGGATGGGACCCTCATCACCACACGCTCTGGGAAGGTTTTTCCCACCAGCCCCAGTGACTGGAGGTGATAAGAGGCAGAAGGGGGTAAGTGAGGCCATCTCGGCCCCAGGTCACCTTGCCGCTCTCCCTGCCCACCCTAGGATCTTGTACCCAGAGATTCCACGTAAGCTCCAGGAGCTGGCTGCTGAGGGCTACAAGGTGTGTGTGCCTGTGTGTGTTTGGGCCCAGGCTCCTGGGCAGGCTAGGACATACTGAGGAGGGCACTGGGTGACACCCATCTGCTCCCTAGCTGGTGATCTTCACCAACCAGATGGGCATTGGGCGTGGGAAGTTGCCAGCAGAGGATTTCAAGTCCAAGGTGGAGGCTGTGGTGGAAAAGCTGGGAGTTCCCTTTCAGGTATGGCTGGCTGCAAGGGAGGCAGAAGAGCAATGTGCGGGGAAACAGACCCAGAGAGGTGGAACAGGGACAGAGATCTAGAGAGAGGGGCACAAGGATATGAGGGGACAGGGACCCAGACTAGGGACAAACCCAGAGAGGGGAAAAAGGTCCTGGTAATACTGACAAACCCATCGTAAACAGCAAGTTCTAGGGCATTGGGCACTCTTCTTGAGCATGTAGCATCCTTGGGTCCCCTATGCCCTTGAAGAGCTCTGGGTGCTCAAGGAGCTAAGGATGGTGTCTGATTCTGTCCCATCCATAGGTACTGGTGGCAACACACGCTGGCTTGTACCGGAAGCCAATGATCGGCATGTGGGACCACCTGCGGGAACAGGTGAGCCACTCACTGCCTCCTGATCATGATCCTTGGGCCCCCTCTCCTCCGGCATCTCCTCCCCTTCTCCGTTTTTAGCTGTCATGGCCTAGTGTTGGTTGGTATTTGAGGCCAGTTTTCTTCAACTGAAAACAAGAGTGCTGGAAAGAGCAGTTGCTGATTCATTTCATTCATATGTGCATTCATTCTGAAGTTCTACAGCTTGAGCTGAGGTTATTAGTGAATAGAACAGACCTGCTGGCTCTTGCTCACATGCAGGGAAGGTTTCAGACTAGACACACAGGAGGCAGTGCAGCGAGATCAGGCAGCAGGGAAGCCTGAGATGCCATTGGAATGAAGAGTTGGTGGTTGAGAGAGGGAGCCAGGTGGGTATCTAAGTTCCAGATAAGCCTTTCACGCCAGTCACAGCAAATGCAAAGGTCCTGAGCGCATTGTGTTTAGAGAGACCCAGTGAGGTGGCCAGTGAGGGGGTGAGGACAAGTAGGGATCAGATTGTGTGAGGCCACCTGGGCCAGGGTACAGACTTCACTCTTTCCCTGAGGGTATCTAGGAGGGATGACCATAGAAGTGAGAGGGTGGCTGTGAGGGGCACAGATGGGGAAGCCCTGAGACCAGCATGGAGTCCAGGGGAGACACTGGTGTGGGTAGTGAGTGAGGCCAACAGGACTTGCTACTGGACTACACATGGGTACAAGGTTAGCGATCAGGCCCGACGCTCAGAACCGCTAGTGCTCTAACAGACGTGGGAGCAGGTTCCTCAGGGCCTGTTGTTTGTCTCCTGTCCCTCCCTAGGCCAACAAGGGTGTGCCCATCTCCATTGAGGATAGCATCTTTGTGGGAGGTAAGAGCCAGGGAGTGTGTGGCTTCTTAGGAATAATGGGGGGGTGTGGTAACATTGGTCCTCAAGGTTGCTGGAGACCAAGGTGTGTGTCCCATTTATGTTCCAGACGCAGCTGGACGTCCATCTAACTGGGCCCCAGGACGAAAGAAAGACTTCTCTTGTGCAGACCGCCTGGTGAGCCTGACCCTCCTAACCACTCCCCAGGAGCCCAGCCACCACTCTGTCTGACCTCTGCTCTCACCCCCAGTTTGCCCTCAACCTGGGCCTGTCCTTCACCACACCAGAGGAGTTCTTCCTGAAGTGGCCAGTGGCCAGCTTTGAGCTTCCAGCCTTTGACCCGGTGAGACTTGCTGGCGGGAGTAGGGACCAGCCCAGAGAGGAGGGGTGGGCCTCACTCCTCATGTCGTGTCCATCCTCCCTCCTAGAGGACCATCTCTCCCTCAGGGCCACTCTGCCTGCCTGAGTCCAGCTCCCTGTTGAGCTCCAACCCTGAGGTTGTCGTCGCAGTGGGATTTCCTGGGGGTGAGAAACCCTGATTCTGGACCCCTAGGAGCTCTGGCCCCCCTGAACTCCCACTGACACTAACCTCCCCTCCTAGCTGGGAAGTCCACCTTCCTCAAAGAGCATCTCGTGTCTGATGGATATGTCCACGTGAACAGGGTAGGTAGGACCCTAGCCTCACCCCTATCTGTCTACGTAGCCACTACCCATCTTCCTGTGAAATCTGTTCCCCTTTGCATCTTTGTCCTCTCTCAGGGTCTCTCCCCCTCACCCTCTAGGTCTGTTATCTCCCCCATCCCTGTTTCATCTCCCTGAGTCCCTGCTCACCTTGTGTCTCCCAGGACTCTCTGGGCTCATGGCAGCGCTGTGTGACCATGTGTGAGACAGCTCTAAAGCAAAGGAAACGAGTGGTGATCGACAACACAAACCCAGACCCCCAGAGCCGGGCTAGGTACCAGAATCCCATGGGAGGCCTCTGTGGGGTGGACCCAGGGCCCCTGACCAGCCTGGCCTCTACCGACTCCCACAGGTACATCAAGTGCGCCCAAGATGCAGGTGTGCCCTGCCGCTGCTTCCTCTTCAGTGCTACTCTAGAGCAGGCACGCCACAATAACCGGGTAAGGACTGTGCTTCCCCACCCCTCCACAGCCCTACTCCTGCCAGGTCTGACCAGCCTGCCCTCTGCCCCACAGTTCCGGCAGATGACAGACTCCTCTCACGCCCCTGTGTCTGACGTGGTCATGTATGGCTATAGGTAAGCACCTCCAGGGTGGGCACGGGCCCCAAATCGGCCTCCTTTCACCACTCTCTGCCACCAGGAAGCAGTTTGTGGCCCCAACTCTGGCTGAAGGCTTCTCGGAGATTTTGGAGATCCCATTCCGGCCGCACCCGGAGCCCAAGCTTGAGCAGCTATACCGTCAGTTCTCCGAGGGCTGAACCCATACCACCACCCAAACCCCCACAATAAATGCTGTTTTTCTTCAAGCTTGGCCAGCGTGTTCCTGGGAAGGGTAGGCCGGCCAGCTGGGCTGGGAGCTCAGGCCTGGGGCTCCCAGGACAGGCACAGTTGGAGACTTTGCCCCAAAGTCTCAGGACTAACTGCCTCCTGGTAAGAATTAGGCTCTCAAGGTCATGGCTGCAGGCACTCTACATGGTGGCTGGTGGGCTTTTAAAAGACTTTATTGGGGAAACGTACATGGGTGGAAACTGTCCTTGGAGACATCTCAGGGCGCTGTCCTCCATCTCACTAGCCAGTTGGCAGTCTCTAGGGGCCCCTGCTCACAAGCATCTGACCTGAGGTAGAGAAACAGTGGGAAGGACTTAAGAGGGAGGCTCCCGCAACCCCCACTGCCCAGACCCATGCACCTCCAGGGCCCTGGAGACCAGGGAAGGGCTTCTCCCTGAAGGTTCCCATGGCTTGCTATGGGGAGGTGACCACTAAGGGACTAAGATGCCTCTGACTCTTTTGTTAAGGCCAGGGTCACCCCAAACTCCCAGGATGTCCAGCCCATACTGTACCCAGCTGTTACTCACCAGTCTCAGTGGGGGCCACATCTGTGACTCCTGGAAGGCCCAGCCCAGGATTGGCCACTAACCCCCCATCTGTGGAGGAAGGAGCCGGGGAGGAGTGAGCAGTGGGAGGGGCGGCCCCAGCACCCCTCATTCTCCCGCCTCTCGCCTCACCCCTCGCTGCTGCTGCTCCTGCTCCAGGTTCCGCTGCAGGACCTGCTGCTGGTTGGCGATGATGCGCCGAATGCCGTTGACAAAGTTGCCCTGGTCATGGGGGATGAGGCCAATGAAGATCTTCTTCTCCGAGGAGTAGAGCAGCATGAGTACGCGCACTTCGCACGATGCCTTGTAGGAGAAGTGCACACAGCCAGCCTGGCAAACGTGCAGGGCGGGCATCACAGGTGCTGCCTGCTGTCACGCAGGCTCAGGCCACAGGCAGAGCTGGCAGTATCCTAACTGCTCTGTCCTCATGGCCATTACGATGCCCATGTAGGGACATGGAGGCCCAGTGGGCTCCGAGGACACTATAGCACCTGTTGACATGAGTGCCACCTACATAGGACAGGCAAGTACACCAATGCCCCCGAAACAGCACCTGGGACACAGCGTGCAGGACTGACCATGACCAAACCCTGCACAGGGGCCTCACGAGGAAGGTGCTGGCTCTGAGGCTCCCCAACGTTGTAGCCCCGAGGCAGGCGAGCTGAGGCTCAGGGGCATAGGTGCTAAGTGTTCCCCTCCACCCAGCTGGAAATGGGGGTGTGGCAATGAACCTTATGCTCCCCATCTACTTCCCTGGCTCCTCCCTCTCCAATCCCAGGATCGCCAGCCCCACGTCACAGGTGGGCCAATGCAGGCTGAGAGCTTGAGGTCTGCTTGGGGTCCCCAGAGCCAGGAGGCAGCGCTGGCCCTGTGTGCACCACCTCAGGGACGGTGGTTACAGGTCCCCAAAAAGTTCTCTGGAATCCAGGAAACAGTCCCCTTTGCTCTATCTGAGCCAACAGCCAATGGCCTGACCTGGCCCAAGTGAGTGGAGGAGAGGGCTGGCCTTGGGTTCAACAGAGTTACGGGAGCCCAGGGGTACTTTCAAACTCTTTTTAACACAAAAAATATAACCAGCCCCTCAAATATACAACTGCATGGCTGTGATTACTTTGGCTGATACAAAATAGTTTATCTGGAGACAAATGTTACCCCTACATAGCAAACATCCAATAAGCAGACAGCAACAACTTTGTTTTCAGAAGCAAAGGTGAGTGAGGCCCAGCCCCGACTGGGCTGGAAGCTGACAAGCCTCCCTGCCTGGCAAAGGGCCTTCAAGAGCCTCGGGTTTTCCACTAGGAAATCTGGAGTGACAACAGCGCCCTGTCCCAGGGAGGGGAGCAGGAGGAAGGCAGCCGGTAAGGACCTGGCAGCATAGGCAGTAACCCCTGGTGCTCCGAGTAAACCCAGATGCAGTAGTGGGGGACAGGCTTCAAAGGCCTGTACCACTCAGTTTTCCCATCTGTACAACGGGGTCGGGACAGCACAGAGCTCCAGTTGTGTGGATGGGAGCCAGCGCACGTGCAGGGGTGCAAACGACATCAGTGGCTTGCCATCACACTCCCCAACTGGTTCTGGGGACAGCATCCCTCTGGTTCACCTCATTTGCTTAAACAGAGTACATATCTGGCTGTTTATATCCTATGGGCCCTCCCCCCTGCTTAGCCTGTGAACCCACTCACAAAGCCATTGTCCATGATCCGGCACAGGCTCTTCAGCGTCTCCAGATCCTTGGTGAAGTGGAACTGCACCAGGCGTGAGTTCCGGAACAGTGGCACCAGCGTGGTCTGCAGTGAAACCCAGAGGTGGCTCACACGACCCTGCCCTGCATCCCTCCCTACAGGGTGGCTGGCACTGAGGCTGAGCCTCACCCCAACTTAAATCTCAGATCCAGCGACCCCTCAAAGATGAGCCTGTGGGACCTGCTTACCTCCATTTGCTGGGCAGGCTAGCCTCCAGCCACAGGGCCTTCGCACATGCCATCCCTCCACCCAGAAAGCTCTCTTGCAGCTGGCAACTCAGGGCTAGAGAAGCAATCTCGCCTCCCTGAATCCCAGACCCGAGGCCCCCTACCTCACTCACCAGCAGCTGCTGCGGGATGAGCTGCATGTAGAGTTTCCTTGGCCATTGCTCGGTCCTCCTGTGGGCACAAGGGGATGGGTCAGCAGGCCAGGTCTTACAGAGACACTGCCTCTGCCCCCCAGCCTGA
Source organism: Craseonycteris thonglongyai (assembly GCA_004027555.1). Classification (NCBI taxonomy): domain Eukaryota; kingdom Metazoa; phylum Chordata; class Mammalia; order Chiroptera; family Craseonycteridae; genus Craseonycteris; species Craseonycteris thonglongyai. Next base: position 77,663 of record PVKE010002016.1, read on the forward strand.
CACTTACAGGATCTCCCCTTGGTTCACATACACGTGCGAGGGCAGCCACCTCTTAGACCGACTGTTGGGCTCAGGCCTAGGCTTTTGGGGAGAGGAAGGGGGAGACATCAGGAGTGGGAGGTGTACCCATCCCAATGTGAACCTGGCCACCCCAGGCTCACCTCCTGCCATTCCATGACTCCACTCCATGCCAAGAACTTGTTGTTGACAATCTGAACTGGGCCCGCAACACCACCAGGTCCCACTGCCTGTGGGAGGAGGTAGGTGGGCTAGTGCCCCAAGAGTTCCCCAGGGGCTTCTGGGAAACCTTGATGCTGGCCCAGTCCACTGGTCCCAAGCCTGCCCACCACTTGCCCCCACAGCCCCAGCCTGGCCTCTGCCCTCCCTGAAGACCCTCTCCCCAGCCTCCTTTCTACCTTCTCAGCTTCCAGTCTGTCCATAGTTCCAGAGGCTCCCCAGAGTTGGCCCTGCCTCTTGCCTGCTCACAGACCATCCATGGTTCCAAGTACCCCAGGACAAGTCCCAGCCCCTCAGCCTGGGGTACAAAGCCCACAGGGTCTGCCTGGGTAGCTATAAAATTTGTTGTACAAACTGAAACCCTTTCGAGAGAAGGGAACACTATTACTCGGTAAGGAGTAAACTAGGATGCACACTCCCTGGGGCCTCCCAGTTTCATGCAGCCCTCCCCAGGATGCATCCCATGCTTGCCCCACCTCCCAGCTCCACACCTGAGTCCCTCCCAACCTTTCAAAGCCTCACTGGTATGCCCAGCACCTGGAACCCAGGGATGCACCTGTTTGCGGGTAGTGATAACCTGCCGGATGGCGTTGACGAAGCCGCTCTGGTCATAGGGGATGAGGCCCATGAAGATCTTCTTCTTGGATGAGTACAGGAGCATAAGTACACGCACCTCACAGGGGGAGATGTGCGGGAAGAGCATGCAGCCCGCCTGGGGGTGGTTGGGGGACAGGAGGTCAGGGACCCCAGAGAACTGCCAAGGGGGTCCAATGTCCCTCCCCAGTTACCTGAGCCTGCCTCTGTCATAGGACACAAATCATCAAAGTCAACCCCATGGTCCCAAGACAAGGTGTGCAGTGAACACACATCATTTGGAAAGCATGTGAATGTGCAGCTTAGCATCCCCACTGGGAATCTGAAGTCAGGGCTGGGACCTGGGTCCCATGTTTGAGGTATGAGGACCATGAGAACCATCTCCCACCACATCAGCCTCTGATGCCAGCCCTGTCCTGTGAAGCCTGGCAGAGGTTGCTGTCTATGCCAGAGCAGCTGCCAGGGACGGCCAGCCCAGCTCTCCTTCCTGCTATGTGATCTAGGGCAAGTTACCTCACGTCTCTAGACCTCAGTTTCCCCATCTGCAAAATGGCATGACAACAGTGTATACAGTAACTGCCAAATAAATGCTGCTTACATGAGATGCTAGTGCTTCCTCGGTGGAACATGGGAGAATATGAGCCTAACAGAGAGCCCCTGTCTGGGGTGTTAGACAAAGGGGTCAAACTTGCGAGAACACTGCCTAAAGCCACCCGCCTAACTTCTCTTGTCCCCAGCTCAAGCCCTGGGTCTTACTTACTCACAGAACCTGCCCTGGGCCTTCCTGATCCATATGCAATTGGGCCTCCCAGACCTACTAGGACCCAGAGTGTGACCAACAGGCAACAGAGGGTGACATCCATCTTCCCTGCAGCTTGGAGGCTAGGCACAGAGCAGGCCCTCAGCAAATAGTGCTGAGTGAAGGAGTTACTGGTCAGGCAAGAGACCCTATACCAGTCACAACCCCTGGTCTGTCCAGGCCCTGAGGAAAAGGGGATATACCCAGACATCAGGGGTCAGGACACATAGCACCCCCTGAAGGTGATAGCCTATCTATCCCAAAGGGAAACAGGGACTGGAGAAGACACTGAACCAAGTCCTCTGGTTTTCCGAGGCAGATGACTTGTTCCCACCTTGTACCTACCCTTCCTACCACCTGCTTCCTTCCACAACCAGACCCCTGGAAGGGTGTTGCTGTTGGAACCCTAGGCCCAGACTTCAGGCTGCAGGGACCACGCCAAGTTTCACTTCCTGACAACCTGTGTCTGAACCCCAAACTGACAACTCAGGAACTTGTGTTTCCTGACCACTTACTATGCACTCAAATCACTGCCCTCAGCACTAAATACCAACTCACAAGCTCCCCACTGGCCCATTAGACCCATTTGCCAGATGAGGAAAGTGACCACAGCACAGACCAGTCCCTCCTCCTGGCTCACTTTTCCCCTAGCCATCCTCATTTATCATGTCCTTGCCACCTGCCGGGTCCCAGGAAGGCCACCCAGTCAACTGCATTCACATCCCTGACAGCCAGCTCTCAACTCGGCTAGACATGGGAGCCTAAAGCAGGCAGATACCTTCACTCTGTTCCAGAGAACCCAAAACTCCACAAGAGTGACTCCCCCTGCCCCCCAGGAGAGTTTGCCTGGGGCCCAAGCCTTGGTTTGTCCCAGCAGGGCTGTCTCCTGCTACACTATCACCAAGATGCCTAGAGTGACCCCTGCCCTCAGCTGCCCACCCAAGCCCACCACCCCACTCACGAAGCCGTTGCCCATGATGCGGCAGAGCCCCTTGAGGGAGTCGCAGTCTCTGTTGGTGAACTGGAACTGCGCCAGCTGGGAGTTGCGGAACAGGGGGCCCAGGGTGGTCTGGGGGCAATAAGGGACAGCTGGGTTACTACTGGGGGCGGGGGTGCTCTGGGGAGCGGACAGGGGGACGGGACTGGGGATGGGTCTCACCAGCAGCTGTTGTGGGATCAGTTGCATGATCAGCTTCTGTGGCCACTGGTCCGTCTCCCTGCAGGAGGAGATGGTCAGAGGAAGACCCCCAGCAGCCCAGCCACCCACCTGCCCAGCACTCACAGGTTCTCGCCCTGGTTCACATAGGCCTGGCAGGGGAGGATCCGCTTCAGCTTTGCGGTGGAGTCAGAATAGGGTCTGCGCTTCTGTGGCAGGAGCGAGAGAGCTCACTGGACACAGCCCAGATGCCCAGGTTGGTCCCCCACCCACAGGAGCAGACAGGACCCTCGGGGCCGCCCCCAGCCTGACGGACTCACAGGGGGCTTGACATGAACTGCTCACCTCCTGCCACTCGAGGACACCACTCCAGGCCAGCAGCTTGTTGCTGAGCCGGTGCTCACCTACCACCAGGCCCCCGAGGGCAAGCCCAGGCGAGGAGGGCCCGATGGGACCCAGGGCCCCAAAGACCCGAGCACCTTGCTGTAGCAGAGGGGTGGAGAAACAGGCTGAGGGACCCACAAGGGCAGGCTGTTCCCCACATACCCCAGAGGGGACATCCCAACATTCAGACTCAATTACCGGCTCAGAATTGCCTGAGGGCATGTCCAAACACATTATTCCAGGGGTCAACACTCCACATGGCTGATCCCCACATCCTTTTCCTCCAACTATCCCAGGACTTGTCAACTTGAAATTGACACATTCAAGGTCCCTAAAAGCCACCAGCCCACTTCCCCCTCCAGCCTTTGCTCCAGCAGTGCTCTCTGCCTGGAATACCAGCTCACTCCCCTCAGGAGGTACCACCCACCCACACTCTGCCTGATCGATTCTCCGTCCCTCTATTGGTACCCAACTCAGAAGCCAGCTCTTTAGGATCCAAGGCCTCCTCAGAGCCCCTACAATGCACAAACTGTCTGTCCAGTACACTGGTTTGCCCTGTCCTGCCCACACTCAAAGCCCTCTGAAGGATGCAGGCTCTCCCTCTGGCACCCACCAACCTTTCCAGGCAGTTGCTGGCCCTTCTTGTCTCCCTTGTGCACCCCAGGTTACAGCCAAGTCAGGCTGGCCCCCAGGGAGGCAGAGACCAGAAGCATACATAGTACAGAACCATCCAGGGAGCCTGAGAGACATGTGGACAAGGCAGTGTGACAATGCCTGGAGGGGTCTCAAAGACAGTGTCTCAAGAGCATTTACAGACCACCACAATGTTCCAGCAATAAAACCAAAGGCGGCTACATAGTCTACTCACAGGGTACTCTCCTAGCCATCTTTTTAAAACCAAAACATCTCAAAGCAAACAAGACAAGGCTTTGGAACAGCTTGGCAGCAGAAACCCCATGAAAATCTCACTAGTAAGTGCCTCCAGGCAGCAAACGAACAATAATATCCTAGTGGTTGTTACTTTCATCTTATTACCAGTGGGCATATCCTAATTTCTTAAAAAGCATATAGACGTCTCTGTCCAAAATAACAGATAGAAAATTTTTTATTCTGGATGGCTTAGAAAGCAAAAAACCCTGGGCAAGCATGCTCTCCACCTGGGCAGGTGATTCTAGGATCTGAGCAATCATATAAGATGAGAAAGAAAACCTGAGCCCAGAACATGTTGGTGTGTGCTTAATGCTGGAGTGTATATGAGATGGAGTGGGTATGTATGGAAGCCCTGGGTTTGTGGGAACCACAGCTAGGACACACAATGGCTGAGAATATGTACTTAAGTCACCCAGCTGGAGGGTCCAGGTGAATACACTTGCAGATTCAGTGTTAAGATCCAGGGGCACATGTCTAAAGTCCACTTATTTGGGAGGGCATGCCTGCCATGCAGGACTTGAAAGAGGTTTTTGATCTGGAATGGAAAGACCAGGGATGATTGCCTAAACCCAGGAACACCTGCAATAGCAGGATTCACATAACAAGGTGGGAAGACCACTTTCAAGTACTAGCTTAAGTGTAACCCTAAAGAAAGTCTCCCATCTGGGCAAGTGTGTGCACAATTTAGCTGTGACTTTGACATCTGATTTGTTTACTGCATAGGGAAAAGCCTGTTTAGCACTTGGAAGGGTGAAAAATCTTAGTGAAGTTGGATGCTTAAGGACCCAGAAACGGCCTTTGAAGAATTAGATGTGAATGCTGGCTGACAAAAGGGGGTAAAAGTATTGGAAGGGGAATGTTTAAGTTTGGAGAGGTGGTCAGAGTCTACGTTTAAGACCCGAGGAAGCTTGTTTATGGCTTGTGTGGGGCTGCCACAGCTCTGTGTCATGCACAACGTTGGAGCAGTGTGGGTAAGCGAGCCTGAGCACCAGCAACCCTAGGGTAAAACATACTAGACAAGCGTGTGCAAGGTTTAAGGTTTGGCTGTGCATGAAACGTCTAAACTCGCGGCTTTACCGCTCCAGATAAACATTAAAATTTGGAAAGTGTGTACGTTTTAAGACCAGGGGAAGCATGTGTAAGTAGCTTCATGTACCTGCAAAGCTGGATGTTTATGTTTAAGGTCCGGGCGTGTTGCAATCTGTAAGGGCACCCCACACCTGAGCACGCATGCAAATCCTGGGCGCGCGAAGGCAAGGTGGCCCCTCTTGCCGGCTTTCCCCCCGGCCCCCTCCTCCATTTCCAGATTTCCTGCCCGGAGAGACTAACTTTCCAACTGGAAAAACAAGCGCACACACCGGTCGTCTACCCGCCTGCCCCCCATCCCGCGTATAAACTGGGCGGCGGAGTCAGCAGTAATTTGAGCCCTCCCCGCCCCCGTACCCCACCCCCGTCACCCCGACCCTAAAGCGTTAACAAAGGGGAAAGCACAGCGCGTACCACGGAGAGTTCCACGGGGGAACCCGGTCACTGGCGAGACCACCCTTCGGGGACTACCCGGGAGACCACGGAGAGGAAGGGGCCGCGGACAAAGACGCGAGCCCGGGGGTGGGGCCGTGGAAAGCTCTGGAGAAAGGGCGGGGGGCTCACCATGGGAGGGGCCGAGCGGGCCCGGATCCGCGGCGGCTGTGGGCCCCGGGGGCTGGCCGGCCAGGATCGTGAGCGGGCGGCGCGCACCGTGAGGGGCCGCGGGGGGCGGCCGCGACCCCCGAGGGGGCCCCCAGCGCTGGAGCGGTGAGGGGCGCGGCGCGGACGGACCATGACGAGAGCAAGCCGAGCTGACTGGAGTTACGACGAGCAGCGCGGGGGGCTGCGGGCTCTATCGACTGAGGGGCGCGGGCGCGGGGCTTCGGGGGAGACGGGCTGGGCTGTACCAAGCGCGGGGGAAGCGTCGCCGGAGAGGGGTCGCCGAAGCCCAACCACTGCGGGAAGCGGGGGAGCGCGGCGCGTACCCAGCGCGTGCGTGAGGGGGCGTGGCCGGAGCGTACCAAAACAGGCTGGGGGGCGTAGGAAACCGAGGCTGTGGGGCGGGGACTACGGCAATGGGAAGGTAACATTGGATCGCTCCAGCAAGGGCGGGAGGAACAGAGAGGACCTGCGAGAAACAACTTCGGGGGGGCGTGGCAGGAGAGACCATACCAAAGGGTGGCAGGGGGGAATTTGATGAACCTAGAAGGCAATACCAGCTTGGTTCCGTGCTGAGGGGTGGAAGACCGGGAGAGGTTACCGAATCCCGGACCCAAGGAACTACAAGAGCCCTTAGGAAAAGAGGGAGAAAGGAATGGGCCTCGGGGCAAGGGCACCTACCTACGGATCGTACCATGCACAAGGGGGAGTACTTAAGGTTGGAAGGCAGTGACGTGGCTAGGGGTCAAGGAACCATAAGTCCCAGCGGAACCCGCGCAGTGTGGGCTGGACCAGTGTACCCGGGAGACGCCGTAAATCACAGCTGCGTGCCCACTGGCCCCCTTGCCCTAGGCTCCGTCCACCGCCCTCTGTGCCTCCTCCCGTTTCTTGCACCTGCCTCCCAGGGCCATTCATTGATTCCTTCATTCACACAAGTATTAAACGACTGCGTATTCACTTACCAGCAGTTGTGTAAGGTTTCTTGCTTCCTAAATATGGATATTAGCTAATCCCAAAGTGGTTATGAAGACCAAATGAGTCAATAAAGTATTAGGATCAGTACTTGATACAGTGACGGCTCGAATGTTTGCTTTTTTCTTTTAAATGTTTGCTTTTTTCTTTTAAATGTTTGCTTTTTTCTTTTAACCATTATTAGTACCATTTCCAGTTCTGTGCTGGGCAGTGACTATACTGTGATGACCAAAACAGACCAGGTCCATCACTGAGCCCATGTTCCCTAGGGGAAAATATCAAGTTTGTGATAAGTGTTAAATAAAGCAAATGCGCAGGGCAATGGGATGGTGACTTTCCGTGGTTAAGTCAGGAAAATTATTATTTGAGCAGCCTGCAATTCTACATAGACTGGAACAGTGTGTTAATATGAGGGAGCAGGGGATCCAGGATGGGTCAGGGGCTTGCCTTGCAGCCCCTGAGTTCAAGGACTGAATCCCAGCCCCAACCTGTGCTGACCCATATGCTGAACTGGGGTGTGGCCCCAGCTTGGTTCTCAGCTTGGACGAGCTACCCATGTGGGATACCCCGGGTTCAGCCCCCAGCTTGTGAGGGAGTGCCTCCCATGAGGGAGCTCCCACTCCCACCCCCGCCCACCTGTGTGGAATGAAACTACATTGAAAATAAAACTGACGACATACAACTATGGAGACTGTTCTGGGCCTTCCGCCTTCTCTCTCAAAAAAAAAAGAAAGAAAGATGAGGGAACAGCAAAGGCATAAATCCTGACTGTAAGAAAAACAAGGGAGGCCAGTGTGGGTGGAACAGAGTGAGGGTGGAAGAGAACTGTGGAAATGGGGAGCGGCCCAGGGCCACAAATATGATCCGTTAGCCCTGGGATGGAATTTGGATTTTAGTCTCATATTGCTGGGGAGCCACCGAAAGGTTTTTGGCAAGGAGGTGACACAATCTCATTTACATTTTAAACAAATCATTCATAGTATGCATTGAGTCACACACACAGCATATCTGCAAATCTACAGAAGCTGGGGTTGAGTCATCTCTGAAGAGAGAAGGCAGAGGGTGGAGGGGGGGGGAACCACACACACAAGGGTGGAAAGGAAAGACTCAGCATACCATTTCAGACTATTTGGAATTCTTACCATATACACGTGTTACCTACTGAGAAGTAACTTTTTAAATATTTAAAACATTTTTAAGCATCCTCTGGCTATTGTGTTAAAAATAAAGATTGTAGGGGAAGCTGAAGCGGCTCAGTGGGTTGAGCGCTCACTTTGCAGCGCCTGGGACCAGGGATCGAATCCCGGCCCCGGCCCGTGCGGAACCATGTGCTGAACTGGGAGCTCCCCCAGTTCAGTTCTCTCTCTGTCTCTGTATTCTCTGTCTCTCTCCCTCTCTCTCTCTGTCAAAAATTAAATAAATAATATATATATATATATATATAAAAGATAGTAGGGCATGAGTTTCTATATCACAAACAGAATGTGTATAGACAAGAGAGTGGGGGGATGCCAAGTGACTTGCCAGGGAATGGACAGCACTTGCCTTGAAACCTGGAGGTCCAGGGATCAAATCCCAGCCCCAGCCCATGCAAACCCATATGCTGAACTGTAGTGCAACTGGTAACTGCTGGGATGACTCAGGGGCGAAGGTTCTCACCTCCCATGTGGGAGGCCCCCCAGTTCGGTTCCCTGCCTGCGTGGACCCACATTCACCTGTGTGGCATGAAACCATGTCACAACTAATGATGTAAAACTATGGAGACTGCTCTGGGCCCTCCCCCCTTTTCTCTCTCACCTTCTCTCAAACAATAAAATCTTTTAAAAAAGAGAGAGAGACTGGGATACTCCCATCCCTTTAGAGGTCAGGGCCTTGAGGGACCACCAGCAAATGAGACAGAGGACTGACTAGTGAGAAGCCCTGTTCCAGGTCATACTTTCCATCCTTGCTTGTCCCTCCCACTAAGCAACCTGCTCAAGGACTTTCCAAGGCTGACCCTGCATCCCAAGGCTGACCTACACTCTGACCAAATGGGGAGTCAGTGCTCTCTGGACTCAGAATGCAAGTTAGATATCCAGAGCCCTAATGGTCACCCATGTCAGGACACCCTACCACCGACAGTAGGAAGGAAAAAGAACCACAGGGAAAGAAGCCTCCTTAATCTCCCTAAATCCTTATTTTTTCACCATTTTCCTTGGTCCAAGCCATCAAGATCTCTTGCCTGGATTAGTTTCATAACTCTTGTCCCCTTGTCTCTCATCCTACTAATCTTAACACTCTAATGAGTTCTCAGTGCCCTTAGAACTAAATACAAACTCCTGTCTCCTTCTTGCTCTCCACCTAGTTAATGACTTCACATCCTTCACATCCCATCAGACACATATGTGGGTATGAATTACCAGGACTGGAGAAAGGTGTGTTAGGACACACTTCAGCATGAGCAAAATGAAAATATGTGAGATGAAAATATAGACTTAAATTCTAATAGTAACACTGCCATACATGTCTCTAAAGCCATCCTGCTTACCCAGTGTGCCAGTTTGAAAGATGCTGTCCATAATAGCCAGCTTGCCCAAACTAACTGGCTACTATGACTAAGCATTTCTGTTCCCATCTGTTAGGCTGAACACTTCCTGAGTAGTTACCAAATCTGTTTATGCCAATTGTTCCTAAATTAATAATGTAGTCTTATCAGACTAATGAAATATTAATGCAAGAGAGTTGTTTATATACAAATCAGGTTGCCCACATTGGAAAGCATAAAGGTGAGTTGCTTAAAAAAAAACAAGGGAAGCTGGGATGGCTCGGTGGGTTGAGCGCTTGCTTTGCAGCCCCAGGGCCTGAGGAGCGAATCCTGGCCCTGGCCCGTGTGGACCCATATGCTGAACTGGGGTGTGCTCCCAGTTCAGTTCTTCCTGGGGCCTATGCAGGAGGCTCCTGGCCCAGTTCCTGCCCTGCACAGCCCTGCACCCACCTGTGGAGTGAAACTATATGGAAAACTAATGCTGTCAACTATGGAGACCGCTCTGGGCCCTCCCCCTTCTCTCTGTGTCTCTCTATCTGTGTCTCTGTCAAAAAAAAACCCAATAAAAATAAATCTTAAAAAAAAAAAGCCTGGGATGCTGGGATAGCTCAACAGGTTGAATGTTTGCTTTGCAACCCCAAGGTCCAGGGATCAAATCCTGGCCCAGGCCCATGCAGACCCATATGCTCAACTGTGGCACAATTGGCAACCACTGGGATGGCGGCAAAGGTTCTCGCCTCCCACAGGGGAGGCCCCCAGTTTGGTTCCCCTCACCCCCACCACACAGCCCCACATCCAGTTGTGTGGAATGAAACCATGTCACACCTAATGATGTACAACTGCTCTGGGCCCTTTTCACTTCTCTCACCTCTCAAACAAAAATAAATCTTTAATATATTTTTATTTATTTATGACAGAGAGAGAGAGAGAGAGAGAGAGAGAGAGATACAGAGACAGAGAGAGAACTGAACTGGGGGAGCTCCCAGTTCAGGTCCCCGGTGCTGCAAAGTGAGCGCTTAACCCACTGAGCCATCCCGGCTTCCCCAAAAATAAATCTTTAAAAATATACATAGATCAAACATTTTTTAAAAACTGGAAATGATAAATGACTCATGGTTTGTGGATGCAATTTATATAAGAATATATTGTATGACAACTGGGAAACTAATACTTAAAGAAAAGATTTTGGTCCTACCTAAAGAGATGAGTGTCTGTTTAAATGTTTTTAATCAAAACATTTAAAGTGTTTATGAAACTTACATAATGTTGAATGTCAACTATAACTGAAAAAAATTTAAAGAAGAATAAGCAGGAAAAACAAAACAAAACCCACAAAGTATTTAGATCAGGGGTGTCCAAACTTTTGGCTTCTTGGGCCATACTGGAAGAATTGTCTAGGACAGGGGTAGAGAACCTTTTGGCGCTTGAGTGCCAAAGTTTATGAAATAAGAGTATACTCGCTCGACTCGCGTGCCAACCCATCGAGTGAGATAGAGGTATCGATTATTTTTATGTCTATAAGAGCATAAACAATAATTTTTTAAATGGTATTCACAGCTCCGCGTGCCGTAATAATTGCTCCGCGTGCCACTTTGGGCACGCGTGCCATAGGTTCGCCACCCCCGGTCTAGGGCAATACATAACATACACTAACACTAACAATAGCTGATGAGATAAATAAAATAAAATAAAAATCTCGTAATTTTTTTATTGTTTTGAGAGGTGACAGAGGTGGGTGGGCCCAGAGCAGTTTTAGTTGCACATCACCAGTTGTGACATGGTTCTATTCCACACAGGTGGATGCAGTACTGTGTGGGATGGGAACCTAACTGGAGGCCTCCCGCCTGGGAGGTGAGAACCCTCACCATGGGGCTTGGTTACCAGTTGTGCTGAAGTTCAGCACATGGGGGTCTCACGGGACGAGGGCAGGACTGAACCTTGGATCTCACCATTGGGAGGTAAGTGCACAACTGCTGAGCTATCTAGGAATCGCCATCATGTTTTAAGAAAATTTATCAGGGGAAAGCCGGGACGGCTCAGCGGGTTGAGCGCTCGCTTTGAGGCCATGAGGACCGAGGATCGAATCCCGGCTCCGGCCCAGGCAGGACCCAC
>PVKE010002017.1:0-59827 GCA_004027555.1 Craseonycteris thonglongyai
GGGGAGTGGGCACCAGATATATGGGGTTGGAGGGGGACCTGATTGTGGGAGCTGGGCACATAATGCGATGCATGGGTGATGTGATGTGGAGTTGTCCATTGGGAAACTGTCTGATTGTTACCAACCAATGTCACCCCATTAAATTTAAAAATAAAATATAATAATATTAAAAAAATAAAAGAAAGAAAACACCCAATCAAAACAACAAAAAGAAAAAAGAATCCCCCTCAAATGAGGATCATTTTAAGGGTCCCCTGGGACAACATCAAGCATACCAACATTCACATCATAGGGGTACCAGAAGGAGAAGAAGGAGAGCAAGGAATTGAAAACCTATTTGAAGAAACAGTGACTGAAAACTTCCCTGAACTTGTGAAAGAAATAGACATACAAGTCTAGGAAGCACAGTTCCAAATAAGATGAACCCAAAGAAATCCACACCAAGACACATCATAATTAAAATTCCAAAGGTTAAAGACAAAGAGAGAATCTTCAAAGCAGCAAGAGAAGAGCAGTTAGTGACCTGCAAAGGAGCTTTCATAATAATATTATCTGATTTTCCAACAGAAACTTCTCAGGTGGTTGGCAAGAAATATAGTAATGAAAAGTAAGGACCTACAGCCAAGATTACTCTACCCAGCAAAGCTATCATTTAGAATCAAAGGACAGATAGAGAGTTTCCCAGATAAGAAAAAGATAAAGGAGCTCATCACCACCAAACCAGTATTACAAGAAATCTTTGAGGGGCTTCTTTAAGATTAAAGGTGGGGGGGGAAGGATACAAATAATAAAATGGCAATAACTACATATCTATCAACAATTACTTTCAATATAAATGGATTAAATGCTCCAGTCAAAAAATAAGGTGGCTGAATGGATAAGAAAACAAAACCTTTACATATGCTGCCTACAAGAGACTCACTCCAGATCAAAAAGCTCACATAGACTGAAAGTAAAAGGATGTGAAAAAGATATTTCATGAAAGTGGAAACAAATAAACAAAAAGTTGGGGTAGCAATATTTATACCAGACAAAATAGATTTTAAAATAAAGGCTATAACAAGAGACAAAGAAGGACCCAGTAATTCCTTTTCTGAGTATTTATCTGAAGAAACCCAAAATGTTACTTTGAGAGGATATATGCATCTATATGGTCATTGCAGCGTTGTCAAGTTGTGGAGGCAGCTTGGATGTCTGTCGATGGATGAATGGATAAAGAGGAGGTGGTACATATATACAATGGACTATTGCTTGGCCGTGGATGGAAATGGGTTCTTGCCATCTGTGGCTGCATGGATGGACCTAGAGGGTGTTGTGCTGAGTGGAGTATGTCATATAGAAAAAGACAAATGCAATGTGATTTTGCTTATATGTGGAATCAAAGAACAAAATTATTAAATACAACAGAAACAAACTCATAGATACAGAGAATATTTTAATGATTGCCAAATGGGAGGGGATTTGGGGGTCATTGAGATAGGGGTAGGGATTAGGAAATACAAATTGGTTTGTCACACAGTAGTCATGGGGATACAGGATATAGCATAAGGAATATGGTCAATAATATTGTCAGATGGGTATTATATGGAGTGATAGATGGGACGGGGTTGGTGGGCAGAGTGAAAAAGATGAAGGGATTGAGAGGTACAAACTGCTAGTTACAACAGTCATGGGGGTGTAAAGTAAAGCATAAGGAACATAATGAATAATATGCATATGTAATAAATATGCATAGTGCCTGGTGGATGGGGGGATCACATCTTAAATTATATAAATGTCTAACCACTATGCTGTACACCTAAAATTGATATAAAATAATATTTAATGTAAAAATAAAGTGCAAAATATGTTTTTTTAAATAAATAAGCATACCATTCTTAACTCTGAAAAAATGGGTAAAGAAATCAATTGAAATAACTCTGATTTCAAAAATGTAATTAAAACAAATAAAGTTTTAAATCAAACCAAAAACAGTTATTCACTAGAAGGAAAAGCTAAATATCAAAGAGAAGTAACAGACAGGCTCTTGAAATACTAGACAATCGATTTTTTGAAAAGATTTATTTTATTGTTTTGACAGAGAGAGAAAGAGAGAGAAGGGAAAGGTCCCAGAGCATTCTCCATAGTTGTACATCATTAGTTTTCTTTTTAAAATTTTTTTGGTGACATTGGTTGATAACAATTACATAGGTTCTGGGTGTACCCAGGTCAGCTCTCTTTCCATCACCATATATTTGATGCCTTCTCCCTGCTACTCTCCCCTCTCTCCCCTCACTCTCCTACCTACCTTCTCCTTTACCCTCAGGTAACCACTAAACTATTGACTGTGTCCATGAATTTTTGTTTCTTTGTTACTTTCAGTTTTATATTCCACCTATAAGTGAGGTCATATGTTTCTTGATTATTTCAGTCTGACTTATTTCACTTAATAAGATGGTTTCAAGGTCCATTTGTGTGTTACAAATGGCTGTATTTTATCTTTTCTTATTGCTGAGTAGTATTCCATTGTGTAAATGTAACAAAACTTTATCCAGTCATCTATCAAAAGACACTTTGGTTGTTTCCACAACTTGGAAACCAAGAACAGTGCTGCAATGAACATTGGGGTACATATATCTTTGTGAATTAAGGTTTTCAAGATTTTTTGGCAGATACCCAAAAGACAGATTACTGGGTCATATGGCAATTCCATTCCTAATTTTTTTAGGAATCTCTATTCTATACAGCTTTCCATAGTGTCTGTACCAATTTACATTCCCACCAGCAGTGTATGAGGGTTCCTTTTTCTCCACAGCCTCTCCAGCACTTATTATCTCTTGCCTTGTTGATTATAGCCATTCTAACAGGTGTGAGGTGTTATCTCATTGTGGTTTCATTTTGCATCTCCCTAATTGCTAGTGAGGTTTAGCATTTTTTCATGTATCTGTTGGATGTTTGTATGTCTTCAGGAGAGAATTGTCTGTTTAGGTCTTCTGCCCATTTTTTAATTGGATCATTTTGTTGTTGAGTTGTGTGAGTTCTTTATATATTTTAGATATTAGCCCCTTATCAGAGGCATTATTTGCAAATATTTTCTCCTATTTAGTTGGTTTCCTTTTTACTTTGTTGATGGTTTCCTTTGCTGTGCAGAAGCTTTTTAGTTTGCTATAGTACCATTCATTTATTTTTGCTTTTATTTCCCTTGCCTTTGAGGTCAAGTTCATAAAGTGCTCTCTGAACCCAAGATCTATAAGTTTAGTATCGATGTTTTCTTCTATGCAGTTTATTGTTTTGGGTCTTATGTGGAGGTTTTTAATCCACTTTGAGTTAATTTTGGTATATGGTGATAGTTTCACAGTCCAGATTCATTCTATTGCATGTGGTTTTCCAATTTTCCCAGCACCATTTACTGAAGAGGCTTTCTTTTCTCTATTGTGTATTTTTTGCTGCTTTGTCAAAGATTATCTGTCCATATATTTGTGGGTTTATTTCTGGGTTTTTTATTCTGTTCCATTGGTCTATATGTGTATTTGTCTGCCAATACCAAGCTGTTTTGATTATCGATGCTTTGCAGTATAGACTGAAGTTGGGGAGCATGATGCCTTCAGCCTTATTCTTTATTCATAAGATTGCTTTGGCAATTTGAGGTTTTCTGTGGTTCTATTTGAATCTGATAATTTTTTTTTTAATCTATTTCTTAAAAGAATGTCTGTGGGATTTTTATGAGAATTGCATTAAATTTGTATATTGCTTTCGGTATTATGGCCATTTTAACTACATTGATTCTTCTAACCCATGAACATGGAACATCTTTCCATTTCTTTGTATCTTCTTCAATTTCTTTTAATAGTATCTTATAGTGTTCATATGTAAGTCCTTCACATTCTACATTAAATTTATTCCTAAGTATTTTATTCTTTTAGTTCTGATCACAAAAGTTATCATTTTTCTCATTTCTTTTTCCAAAGTTTCATTGTTTGTATATAAAAAATGCTATAAATTTTTGTACATTAATTTTGTATCCTGCAACTTTACTTTTTTCATTTATGATATAAAATAGTATTCTGGAGGAGTCTTTAGGGTTTTCTATATAAAGAATCATGTCATCTGCAAAAAGTGATAGTTTAACTTATTCATTCCCAATTTGGATGCCTTTTATTTCTTTTTCCTGCCTAATGTCTCTGGCTAGAACTTCCAGCACTATGTTGACTATCAGTTGTGACAGGGGACATCCCTGTCCTGTTCCTATTTTACAAGAAAGGGTTTCAGTTTTTCCCCATTCAGTATAACATTCACTGAGGGTTTGTCATGTATGGCTTTATTATGTTGAGGTACTTTTTTTCTATATACATTTTATTCAGTGTTTTGATTATAAATGGGTGTTGTATCTTGTCGAATGCTTTTTCTGCATCAATTGATATATTAATATGGCTCCTATTTTTCATTTTGTTTATGTAGTGTATCATATTGATTGATTTGCATATGTTGAACCACCCTTGTGTCCCTGGGATGAATCCCATTTGATCGTGATGTATGATCTTTTTAATGCATTGTTGTGTTCTATTTGCTAGTATTTTGTTTAGGATTTTTGCACCAATATTCATCTGACTGAGATACTGGTCTATAGTTTTCTTTCTTTCTTTTTTTTTTTTTTTTTTGTGATGTCCTTACCAGGCCTTGGAATTAGGGTTTTGTTGGCCTCATAGAATGAGTTGGGGAATATTGCCTCTTCTTCAACTTTTTGGAAATGTTTGAGGAGGATAGTTGTTAGTTCCTCTTTGAATGCCTGGTAAAAACTCATTAGTGAGACCATCTGCTCCTGGTCTCTTGTTTTGGGGGAGGTTTAGGATGATTGTTTCAATTTCCTTCCTGTTGATTGGTTTGTTTAGATTATCCAGTTTTTCTTGATTCAGTCTAGGTCAGGGGTGGCGAACCTTTTGGCGATTGAGTGTCAAAGTTTATGAAATAAGAGTATACTCACTCGACTCGCATGCCAACCCATCGAGTGAGATATAGGTATTGATTATTTTTATGTCTATAAGAGGCATAGGATGTTTTTATAACAAAAAACAATAATTCCGCGTGCCAAAATAATTGCTCCACGTGCCACTTTGGGCATGCGTGCCATAGGTTCGCCACCCCCGGTCTAGGTAGACTATATATTTTTTAAAACTTGTCCATTTCTTCTAGGTTGCAAAATTTGGTGGCATATAGGCCTTCATAGTATTTTTGTACAATCCTTTGTATTTCTGTGGTATGAGTTGTAATTTCCCATCTTTCATTTCTAATTTGGTTTATTTGTGTGTTTTCTCTTTTTCCCTTGGTGACCCTAGCCAGGGGGTTGTAAATTTTATTAATTTTTTTCAAAGAACCAGCTCTACGTTGCATTCATTTTTTCTATGGTTTTGCTATTCTCTTTCATTTAGTTCTGCTCTAATTTTTATTATTTCCTTACTTCTGCTGGCTTTGGGTGTGTTTTGTTTTTCTTTCTCTAGTTCTTTAAGATGTGATATTAGGTTGTTTATTTGTGATTTTTCTTGTTTCTTTAAATAGGCCTGTAGCAATATAAATTTTTCTCTCATTACTGCTTTTGCTGCACCCAGTAACTTCGGTATGCTGTGTTTCCATTGTCATTCATTTCTATGCATTTTTTAATCTCTTATTTCTTCTTTGATCCAGTTATTTCTTTTTTTTTAATTTATTTTTAATTTATTTATTGACAGAGAGAAATACAAAGACAGAGACAGAGAGAGAACTGAACTGGGGGAGCTCCCAGTTCAGCATATGGTTCCGCACGGGCCAGGTCCAGGATTCGATCTGCGGTCCCCGGCGCTGCAAAGTGAGCGCTTAACCCACTAAGCCATCCCGGCTTCCCCCAGTTATTTCTTAATAATATGCTGATTAATTTCCTGTATATGTGGTTTATTCTGCTTACTTTTTATAGAAGATCTCCAATTTCAAAGGTTTTTGGTCAGAGAATACACTTGGTATGTTTTCAATCTTCTTAAATGTGCTGAGGCTAGCTTTGTGTCCCAGTATGTGGTCTATCCTTCAGAATGTTCCATGTGCACCAGAAAAGAATGTATAGTTATGTGTTGTAGGATGAAGTATCGTGTAAATGTCAACTATGTCCAACTGTTATAATGTATCATTTAAAGCTGCTATTTCCTTAATTATTTTATATTTGGATGATCTGTCCATGGTTGTCAAAGGGATCTTTATGTCCCCTAGTAAAATTGTGTTTTTGTTGGTTTCTCCTTTTAGATCTGTTAGGAGTTGCTTTTTAAGTTTTGGTGTTTCTTGATTGGGGGCACACATATTAATGTGTCAGGTCTTCTTGTTGTATTATTCTCTTTAGCATTGTGAAATGTCCATCTTTGTCTCATATCTTTTTGTTCCTGAAGTCTACTTCATCAGCTGTAAGTATGGCTACATCTGTTTTTCTCTGGGTGCCTTTTGCTTGGAGTATTTTTTTCCACTCTTTCACTTTGAGTCTGTGTTTGTCCTTGTGGCTGAGTTGTGTCTCTTGTAGGCAGCATAAGATTGGTTTTTTGTTCTTTAATCCAGTTTGCTACTCTGTATCTTTTTATTGGTGAGTTTAGTCCACTTACATTTAGGGTGATGATTGATAATATGAGGATTTCCTATAGCCATTTTATCTTTTGTTTTCTGGTAGCTCTTTTTTTCAATTGCTTCTTTGCTTTTTTATTTCTATCAGTTATTTTTAGTTTAATAATATTTGTGACTATTTTCTGTTTATTTTCTCTCTGTCTCTCACTTTTTTTCTTTTCTTTTCTTTTTTCTTTTTCTTATGTGTCTCAGTTTTAAGTTCTTTTTGAGTGGTTACCATGAACTTTATGTAAAAGAAAATTTCATATATGCAGTGGCTCATTTTATTAGGGATGCTTCTTATCTCCATTTTCTTTGGAAGTTTAAGCCTTTACTTCCTCCCCTTTTATGTTTTTGTTGTTCCAGTTTATGCTTATTATTTTTACTTTTTGTTTCAGGTCTAATCACTTCCTTCAGTATTTGTTGAAATGCTGGCCTTGTGCTGGAAAATTCCTTCAGTTTATGTCTAAAAAGGCCTTTATTCCTCCTTCATATCTAAAGGATAACTTTTTGGGTAGTTGATTCTTGACTGGTATTTTCTCTCCTTTAATATTTTGAATACTTGATCTACTCCCTTCTGGCTTCTAAAGTTTCTGTTGAGAAAACTGATGATAGTCTGATGGACTTTCCTTTATAGGTTATGGTGGGTTTTGTTGTTGTTGTTGTTTCTGGCTACCTTGAGGATGCTTTGTTTGTTTTTGACCATTGACATCGTCAGTATAATATTCCTTGGAGAGGGTCTGCTAGTATTGAAGTAGCTAGGGTTCCTGTTTCCATCTTTAATTTGACGTTCCAGTTCTTGTAATTGATTTGGCAAGTTCCCATCTACTATTTGTCTGAGCAAATTCTCTGTGCCCATCTCATCCTCTGCTCCCTCCAGAATACCTATTATTCTTATGTTATTCTTTCTAATAGAGTCAGAGAGTTTTGTAAATCTCTTTCATTTCTTTTAGCTCTTAGGTCACTCTCTTCTTCCTTCTGTGACATTTCCAAATTTCTCTCTTTGACTTCACTAATTATTTCCTCCATCTGATCAGCTCTGCTTCCTGTTCCAGCTATTTCATTTTTCATTTCTTTTATTGTGTTGTTTATCTCCAGAATTTCTGTTTTCTTTTTAATAAATTCAATTTTCTTTCTGAGATCACTCCCTCTGTGTACTCCTCCATTTTTCTTTGATCTCTTTGAGTGTTTTTTAGAATTTTAGTCTTGAATTCAGTGACATTTAGCTCATATATTTTCATATCTTCAAGTTTCTTTTGGAGATCTTTCATTTTTTTTCTGAGTACCTTTGTTCACAAGGGTACTCATTGCTGTTGGAGCATCTGTTTTTTGTTTGTTTGTTTGTTTTCCTGAACATGAGGACTTTTCCCCTGGTAGATGTGAAGAAATCTTTCTTTACTTCCTAGCTAGTGTTGTTGCAGTTTCTTATAATATTTTATCTTGGTTACTTGGTTTTCGTGCAGTGGGACACTTCCTAGGAGGTGAGCTTCTCTTTGACTCAGTTGCACTGGTCTTTGTACACTTCCTCTTTGAAAAGACATGGTGGGCAATGGTATTCTATGCCACTGAGATCCTACTGCAGTCAGAAGCTGCCATGCCTGTGCTTCACAGTTTTCCTAGATCCCTCTGCCAGCTTCAGCAGGAAGGGTGGACACGGGGTTTGTTGGGAAAGGCACAGGTCTGTTTGTGTCATAGGGTAATGATGGCTTTCCAGTAGCAACCCACTGAGTGCAGGCTATTAGAAGAGCTTATGGGGCAAGCCTTTCAAGAGAACAAAGGGAAGCAGCCAGGTTCTCTGTCTAAGGCCACACAATGCTCTGGCTAGGGACCTACCTCATCAACAGCCACTCTATGTTTCAGCTTCCAGCATGTACCCACCTCTGGTACTCCACCCATTGGAACACCTGCCTCTTGCTCTGGTTGCAAGTCCCATACTTCACAGGCCCATATCTCTAGCCCTACCTGGTTCTGGCAGCCTGACCCACTCCCCAGTCACCCACAGTGATCTCTGCTCACTGCCGGTGCCCCACTCCAGTCCCTTGTACCATGCTCTGGCTGCCTACACCATGCTATGGCTGCTCCTTCTATTCTCCTGCCATGGCATCCTACTACAGCCAGCCACTCTTGCTTCTGCCGTTCACCCCACACTCTGACTGCCCATGCCTCTGCCTTTGTTCATGCTAGGCCTCCAACCCACCCAGAGTCACTCTGCACCTTGACCCATGCTCCATATTCCCACCTCAGTCTCACCACTGCCAGTCTCTGGGTCAGTGTCTGAGTTAGTCAACTGGTAGGTCTCCGGGTCATGCTCTATGGTGTATCCCTGCATTGTTCCCTTTCTTTCTCTCTCACTCACCTCCCTTTCTCCAGTTTCTTGTGATAAGTGGGTCTCTCATTTGAGGCTGTACATTGCTTAGGGATTCTCTAGTTGGATTCCAGTTGTCCAATTTGTTCTTTTCAGGAGAGGCTTCAAGAGCTCCTCTCACACCACCATCCCAATGATGGCTTCCATTACTTTTTTACATAGTTTCATTCCACACATGTGGGCACAGGGTCATGTGGGGTGTGAACCCAGCCAGGGATTTTCCACAGGGGAGCCATGACCCAGCAGGAACCAACCTGGGGACCTCCCACAGGGGAAGCACACCTCAATTCAGCATATGGGTTCACATGGTTCGGGGTTGGGCCTCTACCCTCAGACCCCAGGGCTGCAAGATGACTGCTCAACCCAATGAGCCATCCCTGCATTCCTGACAATCAAATTAACCCTCTTAGTGCTACCTTCTGCTAGCGGTACTAGTGAGAAATGCAAAGGGTAATTTAATAAAATTTATCACCTTAGGAAAAAAAATGTTATGAAGTTATTGTTTTAGATATCCATATGCAGTTTTTTAGTTTTATATAAATTGAATTAGTTAATAATAATACTATTCTTTTATCATCTGTAAAAGAAATGTAATTATTTCAGTCATTCATCATACAAGAAAAAAATATAATGAGTTATAGTGCTTTTAACTATGGTCTATGTATGAGCTAATATATTGGCCTGCAACACATTTCATCTGAGATGCAAATCTGATATATTGGCCCGTCACACTAAAAAGGTTAATGAAGAGGAATGAATTAGGTGAACATGTTGGAAAAGACTTTAAATTTCTTTCTGATTTGACTGAAATGTTGACAACATCAAAGACAATATGAAGCTCAGAATATTGCTCTACAATAAGAATGTCAACAGCAACAATTTGTGAGTACTGAGGATTCAAAGAGCATTTCAAATCAGGCCCTGTGGGGAAACTGGAATGGCTCAGCAGATTAAGTGCTTGCTTTGCAGCCCTGGGGTCTGAGGATCGAGTCCCAGTCCTGGCCCATACCGACCCGTATGCTGAACTGGGGTGTGCTTCCCATGTGGGAGGCCCCCAATTCAGCCCCCAGCCCATGGGGGTGTGCCTTCCATGCTGGAGGCCTGGGCCTGGCTCTGCCCTGTGCAGCCCCGCCCACCTGTGTGGAACAAAATCATGCCGAAAACTGATGCCGTACAACTGTGGAGACTGCTCTGGGCTCTCCCCCTTCTCTCTCTCTCTCTCTCTCTCTCTCTCTCTCTCTCTCTCTCTCTGTCAAAAACAATAAAACAAATCTTTAAAAAAATTTTTTTTAATTGAGGAAGCCGCCGGGATGGCTCAGCAGGTTAAGTGCTCACTTTGCAGCCCTGGGAACTAAGGATCAAATCCTGCCTGACCTGTGTGAACCCATATGCCGAACTGAGGTGTATTTTTCATGCGGGAGGCCCCCAGTTCAGTTCTCTCCCCCAGTTTAGCCCCTGGCTTGAGGGGGTGTGCCTCCCTTGTGGGAGGCCCCTGGCCCAGTTCCCATCCTGTGCAGCCTGCCCACCTGTGTGGAATGGAACCATGTCAAAAACTGATGACCTACAACTATGGAGACTGCTCTGGGCCCTCTCCCTTCTCTCTCTCTGTCTCTGTCTCTCTGTGTCTCTGTCAAAAACAATAAAAAAATTTTAAATAATAAAATAAAATCAGTCTCTAGCCAAGAAAATATGAAATGTCCTAACATCCACATCAGTAAGCAAAGTAGATGGTAGCTTCTCCAAATTTAATCATCATAAATACTCAAATGACATCACCAATAACTTCTCTAAATTATTGATAATAATTAAAGAAAAATCTTCAATTTCTTGAGCACAGGCTGGCAAGCCACAGCACACAGACCAATCTCACCTGCCACCTGCCCTTTTTTCATTCCCTAACAGCTTTATTATTAATAAGATGTGATTCACATTTAAATTCGCTCACATAAAGTGTACAAATCAAATAATATCATAATAACTATGTATAGTGTCAGGTGGGTACTAATTGGGGGGATCACTTTGTAAATTATATACTGTCTAACCACTATACTATACATCTGAAACAAATATAAATTAATGTTGAATGTCAACTGTAATTGAAAAATTTTTTAAAGTTCAATCTGAAAAAAAAATAAATAAAATAAAGTATACAAATCAATGGTTTTGGGTATAGTCACCGAGTTATACAACTATCACAACAATCACATTTTAGAACATTTTGGTCATTCCAAAAAGAACCCCTGTGCCCATTAGCAGTTACTCCAGTTCATCCCCTGCCTGCCAACTCCAGGCACTCACTAATCTACTTTCCATCTCCATAGATTTGCCTCTTCTGGATAGTTCATTTAAATGGAATCATACAATATGTGTCCTTTCATGACTGACTTAATTCAATTAGCATAATGTTTCCAAGATTCATCCATGTTGTAGCCTGTGTCAATACTTTATTTCTTTTTAATGCTGAATAATAACCCATTGTATAGATATACTGTTTTCTTTATCCATTTATTAGGACATTTGAATTGTTTCCACTTTTCAGCTATTAATATTATGAGAGATGCTGCTATGAACATTCGTATATAAGTTTTTGCATGGATGTGTCTTTTTTTGGCTATATACCTAGGAGTGGAATTGTTAGATCTTGTGGTAACTATGTTTAACATTTTGAGAAACTACCAGCCAGAATTTTTCTCAAAGCAGCTGTACCTTTTTGCATTTCAACTAACAATGCATGAGGGTTCTGATTTCTCCACATTGTCTCCAAAACTTATTGTCTGTTTTTATTATGACCATCCTAGTGGATGTGAAGTGTTAGCTCACTGTGGTTTTGATTTGCATTTCCCTAATGACCTGTGAGGTTAAGCATCTTTTCATGTGCTTAATGGCAATATATATCTTTTTTGGATAAATGTCTATTCATATTCCTTGCTTATTTTTTAATTGAGTTACTTATCTTTTTATTATTGAGTAAAAGTTCTTTATATAAGAATTCTTTATATATAAGAACAAGTATATAGGTCCCTTATCAGGCTTATCAGATACATGGCTTCCAAATATTTTCTTCCATTATGTGGGCTGTCTTTTCACTTTCATGATGGTATTTTTTTTAATTGTTTTTGACAGAGAGAGAGAGAGAGAGTAAGATACAGAGACAGAGAGAAGGGGGAGGGCCCAGAGCAGTCTCCATAGTTGCACGTCATTGGTTTTTCCACATAGTTTCATTCCATAGGTGGGCGTGGGGCTGCACAGGGCAGGAACTGGGCCAGGGTCTCACCCCGGTGAGAATCAAACTAGGGGCACTCCCCAATTCAGCACGAGTCCGCATGGGCCGGGGCTGGGATTCGATTCTCTGTCCCCAGGGCTGCAAAGTAAGCGCTTAGACCACTGAGTCATCCTGGCTTCCCCAACATGATGGTATTATTTAATGCACAAAAGTTTTTCATTTTGGTAAAGCCCTATTTCAATATTTTTCTTTTGTTGTTTGTGCTTTTGGTGTTGTATATAAGAAACCATTGCCATTAAGTCGACAGGATATATTTCAAGACCTACATTTAGGTCTTTTTTTAAATTTATTTTCAGTTGATTATTGTGTATGATGTGAGGAAGAGGTTCAACCTCATCCTTTTGCATATGGATATCCAATTGTCTTAGCACCATTTGTTGAAGAGACTTGTCTTTTGCAATTAAATTATCTTGGCACTCTTGTCAAAAAATCCGTTGACCATATGTAATGGTTCATTTCTGGATTCATTTCTATTCCACTGATATATTTGTCTATCCTTATGCCAGGGAGACACTATCTTGGTTATTCCCACTTCGTTCTTCCTCAAAATTGTTTTGGCTGTTCATGGTCCTTTGACTTTCTATATGAATTTTGGAGCAGTTTCTCAATTTTTGCAAAATTCCAGCAGAAATTTTGATAAGATTTCATTGAATCTATAGATCAATGTGGGGAGTATTGCCATGTAAACAATCTGATCCATGAACATGGGATGTCTTTCCATTTACTTAGATCTTTATTTTCTTCTAACAATGTTTTATGGTCTTCAGTTGTACACTTCTTTTATTTAATTTATTTGTAAGGTTTTTTCTTCTTTTTTTATGCTATTGTAAGTAAGTTGTTTTTTAAATTTTATTTTCAAATCATTCACTGATAGTTTATAGAAACACAATCGATTATATATATATATCTTGTATTCTGCAACATCACTAAATTTATTAGCTCTAATAGTTTTTTAGTGGATGCCTTAGAATTTTTTATATTGAAGATTATGTCATTTGCATATAGAGATAGTTTTACTTCTTTCTTTCTAATGTGGGTGCCTTTTATTTTGATTTTTCTATCCTGGCAAGAACTTCTAGTACAATGTTAACTAGAAATGGTGTGAGCAGACATCCTTGTCTTGTTCCTCTCCATAGGGGAAAAGCATTCACTCATTCAGCATTGAGTATGACGTTAGCTGTGGGTATTTCATAGATTTCTTTAGCAGGTTGTGGAAATCCTCTTTCATTCCTAGTCTTTGGGTGTTATTTCATGAAAAGATGTTGGATTTGTCAAATGATATTTTGAGTCTTGAGCTTGTTCTTTATTGATATAGTTTATTACATTGATTGATTTTCAGATGTTAAATCCTGCATTCATGGAATAAATCCCACTTGGTCATAGTGTATAATCTCTTAATATACTACTGTATTTGGTTTGCTAGAATTTTGTTGAAGACTTTTACATCTATTTTCATAAGAGATAATCATTTTGTAGGTTCTTTATTTTCTTGTGATATCATGGTCTAAGTTTGGTGTTAGGGTAATTACTAGCCTTGTAGGATGTTTTTTGAAAGAGTTTGCAAAAGATTGATATAATTTTCTTTAAATGTTTGATAGAAATTACCAGTGAAGCCATGTGGACCTGAGCTATTGTTTGTGGGATGTTTTGAAATAACTAACTCAATCTCTTTACTTGTTATAGGTCCATTCAGATTGTTGTTTTTGGGTTTTTTTTTAGATTTTTATTTTTTATTGTTTTGACAGAGACAGAGACAGACAGAGAGAAAGAGGAGGGCCCAGAGCAGTCTTCATAGTTGTATGTCATCAGTTTTCAACATGGTTTCATTCCACACAGGTGGGCAGAGGCCACGCAGAGCAGGAATTGGGCTGGGGGCCTCCTGCATGGGAGGCATGCCCCCTCAAGCCAGAGGCCGAACTGGGGGGTGAGAACCAAACTGAGGGCCTCCCTCCTGGGAAGCACACCCCAGTTCAGCATATGGGTCTGCATGGGCCAGAGCGGGGATTTGATCTTCAGTCCCTGAGGCTGCAAAGCGAGCGCTTAACCTGCTGAGCCATCATGGCTCCCCAGACTTTCTATATTATTAAATCAATTTTGGTAGTCTGTTTTTTGATGTTTGTTTGTTTGTTTGTTTTTGTAGAAATTTGTCCATTTCCAGCACTCTGCTTTTTTTATATAAAATAGATTTGAATTATTCTTTGGTGTCACTTGCTTTCAGCTTGAGTAACTTCCCTCAGTATTTCTTATATGTCAGGTCTGCTAGCAATGAATTCTCTGTTTTTGTTTATCTGGGAATATTTTTATTTTACCTACATTATTGAGAGAAGGTTTTGTTGGCTATGATTCTTGGATGACTCTATAGGCTCTGGCCTCCTGCTGTTGCTGATTAAAAGTCAGCTGTTATTCCCTGCACACAATGAGTCATTTTTCTTCTGTTGCTTTCACCATTTATTTTTTAGCTTTCAACAATTTGACTATAATGTGTCTAGGTGTGCATCTCTTTGCACTTATCCTACTTGGACTTATAAATTTTTTAAATGTATATGATAATGTTTTTTATCACCTTTTGGAAGTTTTCAGCCATTATTTCTTTGAATATTTTCTGCACCTTTCTCTGTGTCCTCTCCTTCTGTCACCTCTACTATGCACATCTCAGTGGACTTGACAGTCACCTACATTTCTTGGAGACTCTATTCACTCTTCCCCGTTCTTTTTTTCTCTCTGTTCTTTAGATTGCATAATTTCTGTGGATCTATATTCAAGTTCATGGGTTATATCTGTCCTTTTGCTCTGAAATCTTTGTGAAATCCAACATCTGGGGCTCCTCAAAGGGACTTTCTACCGCCTGCTTATTTTCCTGTGTATGGGTCACCCTTTCCTGTTTCTTTTCATATCTCAGAAATTTTGTATTGAAACTGGACATTTTAGGTAATACATTGAAGAAACTCTAAATGTTAATTACCCTGAATATTTTCATGCTGTTGTTTGCTTGTTCATTGTGTATTTGTTTATTAACTTGTCTTGACTGTGAATAAATTTTATTAGCCCTACAGTGTGCCGATGCTGATGTTGCTCCTCAGAGATCACAGCCTTGAGTATGGGGATAGTCACTCAGATCTCATTAGCACCCCTCCCCACAAAACAATGGAATTAGCCAGGCTCTCTTTGTCTCATCCTCTGATTTTTGCATTAAGCTTCTGGCTGTTCTGCCTCTATGGATATCACACCCAACTGTTAGCTTGCACTAGCTGCTTTCTGATTGCTGCATTGCTTTTGATAATGGTATGACTTGTCTACACTAAGTCCCAGTTACATTCTGGACCCCTCACAGAGGCAGAGCACTGTCAGTCTTTGAGGCTTACTGGGACTTTAAGAGGGCTCGTAGCTGCCTTTTCCCTGGTTCTTTCAGTTACAGTTCTATTTGGTTTACAATTTTATTTGCTGCTGGTAGTATCATTGAGCTACTGGCCTTCTCTTAATTGCTCACTACCAAAATTTCTTTTGTTTTTGACAGTGTGTCTTAGGCATGAATTTCCTTATGCTGTATTCCAAACAAGGTCAGTGTCCTTAGGGAGCGCTATGGAGCTTTCTGTTCTGCTTCCTCCCCGCTAGGAAGACCCTTGCACTACTGCACTGGAGCTAGGGCTAGGTGGTCCATTTCTCCCAGAGTAACATTCCTGGTCTACAAGTCAGTCACTGGATAGGGATGGGAACCCTAGTTTTCTTGGCTTGCCCCTTTCAGCATGGAACCACTGCTGTACAAGCAAGTTGGGGAAGGGGCTGTTGGGGTCTAGTATTCTCAGCCTGCCATACCTGGTGTAGAACCTCCACCCTGGGACTTGGGACTATGTGGGCAAAGGAAGCCCCAGTCCTCTCAGCCAACCCCACCTGGGATAGACATTCTGTACCACAGAGGTGGGAGAATGCCAGTGGCCTGCCTTGCCGGGGTGAACCTGTAGCGCTAGCTTGGGAGCTGGCTGAGAGGGAGCTCTGTCTCCTCAGCAGCAAACCTTCCATTCCACTGAGCCGAAGAGGAATAGGAGAGGGTTGTGACTCAAATGCCGTCGTCTTCTACTCTTCTTACAAAATTGAGCAGCTTTTCTTGAATCAATGTTTCTCCATTTATTGTATTGACCTTAGGAAAATTTCCAGATACTTTAAATAGTTATTTTTAAACAGTAATTTTACCAGTTAAATGGTTGTTTTTATTGAGGAGAGAGTTCACCAAGCTCCTTACATCCCTATTCTAGAAGTTTCCATTTACTGCCTGTTTTTGTAAATAAAGTTCTATTGGAACACAGTCATCTGCATTCATTCATGTTGTCTGTAGCCACTTTCGTGCCCCAACGGCGGAACTGAGTAGCAGCAACTGAGATCACGGTGCTTGCAAAGTCTGAACTAGTCGCTCGCTGGCTCTTCTAGAACAAGTTTGCTGAGGAATAACTGTTTTTCTGTTCTCTCTATGAAAAATAGCACTACAAAATTATTGTCATATGAAGAGGAGATGAAAGATTATACAGTGAGAATTATAGGAAAATTTGTGTCAGTTAATTTGAAAAAAAAATTATTGTTCTCTGCTTTTGGTTGTTTGTGGTATTGGTCAATTTTTAAATGTTTAATTTTTTGTGATGTATTTTCTTATTCTAAATCAAGATTTTGCCCTATGCTAATTTAGTATTTTTAATTTTGCAATCTTCTTAAAACGTACACCTACATTGTGCAAATTTCCTCCCTGTGGGAGAAAGAGGAGCCACATGATCAGGTTCAAGTTGTAGAATAGTGTCTATATACTATAGTCATGAATTTTTACCACATCAGCAGGCCACCTGACCTTCATGTCCATATATTCTTTAAGTTGACTTTTTTACTTAAACAAATAGCTCTTATATATCTCTGGAGTCACTGGCTTGATGTGCCGCTTGCGTATTTTTTAGTGTTCCCTTGTGGGCCCACTGGTAGCTTCACTCTGGAGACATGGTGTGGGCAGGATGGGGGGACAGAGTAGGCTGGACAACGCATGGGAGATGGTGGGAGGCCAGGGGGGTGGTCAGGGGGAGCTTTGTAGGCCAACATGTCAGTAGGACTCCCAAGGGGTTTGGAGCTTCCAGGGGTGAGCCGGACCTCGTCTCCCAGGCAGTCCTCACAGGCATGGCAGTATGAAAGGGGTGGGGCGCCTGGGAGTGGCAAGTGAAGGAAGTGGCCTTCTGTCTTGCAGCATTGCTTTAAAGGACACTGCATCTGGCTGACACCCGACATCCTCAAACGGGACGGCAGTTGGGGCACCTGGAGTCCATTCGGCTCCTGCTCACGCACCTGTGGCACAGGTGTTCAGTTCAGGACCCGCCAGTGTGACAACCCACAGTGAGTTGGACCTGATGTTTCCCAGCCTTCCTAGGTGGCAGCTGCTGTCCCCGAGGTCCGTCGTTATCCTGAAAAGCCCGTGGCTGCACACCAGTTCCGGAGTGATCACAAGGGCTGGCAGCCCTGTCCCCTCCTCGCCCTCCCTGGGAGGAAGCCTGCTGGTGGCAGAGCCAGCCCTGGAGGCCTAGTCTTCTGGTGTGCTGGTTTGGGGCCATCCCCCCATCTGGCCTGTGCCCTCATCTAGACACTGGTTTACTGTGCCCTTTTTGGTCAAAGGCATCGAGAATAGAAGGTGGAACAGAGACCAGGAATTGGGACTAGGGAGGAGAGCTGTCTTGGGCCCCAGAATGCCTGGAGCCTGAGCAGGGAAGCAGCTATTTGCAATCAGGCAAAGGGGCAGGGGCAGCAACATGGCATCTGTGCCCAGATGCCCAAGGGAGAGACAGCCTAAAGAGGCTGCATCCATGCCCACCAGACTCCCATCTCCAGCCAGGCTCCCCATCCTATTTCCCAGGCATGCTGTCTTCCCTTCCCCTCCCAGTCCCTCTCATCCCCTACCCCCCACCCCCACCCCCACCTCCTACAAATCTCTCTGGCTCATGCCCACTCTTCTTCCTTATTCATGCTCAAGCCACGCCTCCTGCTTGAACCCTTGTCCTGGGCTTCTCCACGTGACTCGGGCTAGATCAGCTGGTCTCCGGGCCTCAGGCAGCCTGCCTGTGGGATTGTTGTGGGTGCAGGTACAGTAATGTGAAGGGGGCCTGGCTTGCAGGAAGAAGTCCCCACAGATGTCAGCTTGATGGACTCCCACCTGCCCATTAGAGGCCCCTCAGCTGCCGGGAGACATGTGGCTTTTGTCTTTCTTTGACCTGTCCAGTATTTTGAAGATTTTGATTTACATGAAAATATTAAAAATTTGGAATTTCACATAAATAACAAACCACATTTCCAGCTTCCAAAGTGGGCACCAAAGTAATGCCAGATCTGCATACAGGCTTGTGGGCAAGTCAGGCTGCCCCTTTGTGGGGCAGCCCCTCCCAGCCATCTCCACTCACCTCCTCCACCCACCTGGACCACTTAGATATTTGGATTTGGGCCATAGACCTCAAACCTCAGTTCCATGCTCAGCACCCTCCTGTGGGCCCTGCCACAGCCTCTGCAGAAATTGTATGTTACTTTCTGTGTATGTGTGTTTTTCCGAGGGAGCAGGTTTCTAGCTTCACATCCACTTCTCAGAGGAGCCTTGAGCCCAAAATTTAAGCCCCACGGGTCTTTGGGGCCCATCCAGAGTAGCTGGGCTCTGTGCTCTGTTCAGCCAAGTTGCCGCACTTTTTCTGGGTAGGCCCTGAGCTGGCCACCAGGGAGCCAGAAGGTCTCAGCAGTCCCACCTCTGGGACAAGGGGTCAAGCCCACATTGGCCAGGAAGGTACCAGTGTCCTGGGCTCCAGCAGGGGGAGAGGCCATATGTCAGGGGCACCTGGGCCTGGGCCAGCTGCCCCAGCTCTTTTGCATCCCTCTCCTCCCACTTCTGACCACCTCCTTCCCTGGCCTTCAGGCCACTGCACGGCCAGCAGGAAAGGCAGGAAGGGGGCTCAAAGTGCAACCTGGGGCTATTGTACTTGCCTCAGGATGCGACTGCCCAGACAGGAAGTTAGCACTGTAGAGGTGGTGGGGTGCTGGGCGAGGACTGTGGGGTTCCTGGCCTGTGGTGCAGTGCCTGAAACGCAGCAAGCGCTCAGTCAATGTGATTGTCTCAGCTGCGCCTTCCCATGTTGGTGGAGTGACTCAGGCCCAGGGTGCACAGTCAAGAGAGCAGATCTGGCCTGACTCCCCACCCTCCGTGGGTGTCCAGTACAACCCCTCCTGCCTGATGCTCAACTCCAGAGGACTCACCCCATTGGCCTGGCCTTGGGGTTGAGTGTGGGGCTCATGCAGTCTCAGAGTGGCGAGGAGGTCCATGTTCCGTCCCTCCTCACCTACGCACTCTAGGGATTTTACCCCTCCGGCTGGCTCAGCCTCCTTGGTGGCAGCAAGGGACAGGCAGCAGTGACAGGAGCAAAGCTGTCAGGACAGCTTGTGAGCCCATCTGTTCATGAAAGCTGTCAGTCCCAGAAGGTAGCCAACCCCTGCCCAGTGCCGGCATTCTCTCAGCATCAGTGACTGTCAACGTGACTGTGGCCACGTGGAGCTATGACAACTGTTATTTACACCAGCCTCATCCACGTCAGTGGGAGACATGCAGCTGCAATGCCGAGCATTTCTGAGCTCACAGCCTCCGCACAGTCTTTGGCAGCAAAGACTATATGGGTCCTCATGCTGCCCCATGTTAGTGACTACGCTCTGTGCTAGTCCACAGCTTTCCCCATGACGGGACGCCAGGCAGTGCCGAGCTGGGCCCTGCTTACAGGATTGAATTCCCACTGTACTACTCGCTGCTCCTACTCTCTTGGTGGAGAAGCTGCAAACAAGCCAGTCCCCAGCTCTTCACTTGTTTCCCCCCACCCCGAATTCACCAGCTCACACTCTGTTGTGGACTTACGTAGATTTCCATTCCAATCAATACACCTCCCACCTGGGCTGGTCAGGGGTTCCAGTGACAGCTCAGCCCTTCCTGTGTCTCCCCTATGGTCACTGCCCCAATGCCCAGGGCTCCCACATCTGCACCTCACTCATGGTGAGACCGTGTTAGTGTTGTCATTGGTCTGTGGTCCCATTGGTGACCTTGGTGTCAATCTCAGAGTTTTCCTTTCTTTCAGTCTCCCATCAAACACTGAGGCCTCTTGGTCCTTCCTCTGCCAGTTTCGTATCATTATTTGCAGTGACTCCCTTGAGAACACAGCACCGTGTGAGGAGCCTCACGGAGGCCGGCTCCTTTGTCTTCTCTACTTTGCTGCAACAGCGGCCATGTCCCCTTATCTCATGCAAACAAAAAATGGCTTTTGCTCAAGTCTCAGGTGCGGCCTTGAGTCTGCTCGGCTTTGCCACACCCGGCAGATGACAACACTGAGGCTCCCCAGCCCCTCCCAGGTGCTGGCCTTTCAGATGCACCTGCCCACCTGCCAGTGTTGCTCTCAGCCAAGTGAGAGAATCACAGCAATGCAGCCCCCCCCCCCAAAGGAATAACATTAACCATAAAAAAACAAAACGCAGCCCCCATTCTCTGAGGTGGAAGATGGACGGGGCATCCACTGTGTGTCCCACGCTTGAAGAGCCTGTGCAGCAGGATTCCGCTGCTTTGCAGTTGCTCTTTGAGTTCCCGTCTGGGTCAGGCACCTGCCCAGGCCTGGAGTAGAGAGGACTCACCACAGGACCCCAAGGGAGGCTTACCAGCTCTGTGAGCTTTGGGGCCAGGACAGGCTGGGGGACTATCCTGGTCCTGTGGCTGGGACAGAGCAGGACTGGGGGTCCCTGCACTCAGCCGAGCTGCCCTGACACCTGAGACTCAGGGCTCCCCCAAATCCCATAAGTGGCAGCATAAATGCCGGCCTTGTCCTGGTGGCACAGGGCTGCAAGTCCTTTGCTCTCTCCTGCAGCCCAGCCAACGGGGGCCGCACCTGCTCGGGTCTTGGCTACGACTTCCAGCTCTGCAACTCCCAGGACTGCCCTGACAGTCTGGCCGACTTCCGTGAAGAGCAGTGCCGACAGTGGGACCTGTACTTCGAGCACGGCGACGCCCAGCACCACTGGCTGCCCCACGAGCACCGAGACGGTGAGCCTGAGTGGAGGGCGGGGTGAGCCCAGAGCACGGGCCGGTGTGCGGACTGGGCTCTCCCTGTCTCGTGCTGCCGCGTCTGCATGAGCAAAGCTGCAGGCACAGTCCACGTGGCGGTGTGGCTGGCGGAGTCCACTCCTGGGCTGAGGCTGGGGGCTCCAGGCAGCACAACAGTTCCAGAGAAGCCAGAGGCCGGCCTGGTCAAGGAGGCAGGGTGGATGGAGGGCAGCGTGGAGGGCAGGGTGGGTGCTCGGGAGGCACAGCGAGTGCTCGGACCCTGCTATCGCCACCTAGTGAGTGAGGCTGGAGTGGTGCTGTGTGTGAGGCCCACTCAAGCACGGGGGCGGGACGGAGCTGGGCCCTCCTTGCCTTTGTTCTTTCAGCCAGGACCCAGTTCCAAGTGTCCGAAAACATGACTTGAACTGCTTTACACATTAAAAGGCACTAATTGGCTCCGAGGAACTGAAAACTCTGGTAGCTCCAGGCATAATAGTGTTATATTCCATTTGGGGCCACCAACCACTCATGATGAAATTTTATTTTATTTTTTATTGTGTTTGACAGAGAGAAAGAGAGACAGAGACAGAGTGAGACAGAGAAGGGGGAGGGCTCAGAGCAGTCTCCATAGTTGTGTGGGGGCCACACAGGGCGGGAACCAGGCCGTGGGGCTCCCGCATGGGAGGCACACGGTAGTGAGAACCAAACTGGGGGCCTCCCACGTGGGAAGCTCACCCCAGTTCATGATGGGATTTTAAACATACAGTTTCTGTTCCTCCCAGGTTTGGGGCAGGGAGGTCGGCGGCCTGGGCCTGCTCTGCTACCACCATTATCCCATGTGTTACACCCCTCGAGGAGGGATCCAGAGCAGACAGGATCCTGACGGGCAGGGCAGATGGCCATCAGATAATAACCCAGCGTTTCAGTGTCTTCTGAGAGAAATGTGGATAAGGGAAGGTGCCAGGGACCTGAGACTGTATCAGGGGGCGTCTGGCCTTATTAGGCGTTTTAGAGAAGGTTGACTGAAGAAGCCCTTCAAGTGGAGAGCTAGCAAACAGCCAGTTGCCTCTCTCTGGGTGTCAGGGTCTGTGGGTGGGGCTTTGGGGGCCTGAGACCCAGGCTACTCCAACAACAGCCTGGCTCAGCTGGGAAAGGCTCTTCCTAAGTCCAGTACCCCAGGGTCAAAGGCCCCAAGACAGAGACAAGAAGGGGGTTGCAATCTCTTGGCCCCTTTCCCCTTCCTGATTTAGGGCAGACTCATCAGGGGGTGGTGTGTGTTTGTGGGCAGGGGGTGGGGGTGGGGGCGGGCAGGAATCCTAAGAAGATGCTCCCGGGAATTTCTCTTGAGTGGACTTGGGAAGGAAGGCAAGTGGTGCAGCCAGCATGCCTCACCAACTCCCAGCTGCCTCCCTTCCAGCCAAGGAGAGGTGCCATCTCTACTGCCAGTCCAAGGAGACCGGGGAGGTGGTGTCCATGAAGCGCATGGTGCACGATGGGACACGCTGCTCCTACAAGGATGCCTTCAGCCTCTGTGTGCGTGGAGACTGCAGGGTGAGTGCTGCAAGGCCAGTGCGGGAGGCTGGAGGGACTCAGAGCCTCAGCTTCCTAGGTTGTCACTGAGGTTAAGCATGAAGAGTGTCAGAAACAGCACCTGGAGCAGGGCAGGCTCTCAGCAAATGCTGGCTCACCTTCTCCTGTGCCCAGGACTCTCAGCCTGGAGTTGCCTCGGAGCCACTGGGGAGCTTGGGGCTCCTCCTGAGAGACCCTGACTCGTAGGTCAAGGCTGGGGCCCAGGAGCATGAGCTTTACAAGCTCCCCAGGTGGTTTCTGAGGCACATGGTACTTGGCCTATCCCTCCGAGGAACTGACACAGCCATGCACTCTGCTGGGCACTGGACAGCTTACTCCTGATTATACTGTGGCCCACAAGGGTCTCGTTGGTCTGGTTCTTTGTAGAAATGTCTGCTGTGTTTTCTGTTGTTATGTCTTTGGCTTCAACCTTAGGCTGACACAAGAAGCAACTGTGGGGCAACCTCAGCATAAATAGTAATGTGAGCACAGACTTGCTCCAACAATGAAACCAAATCCTCAGGACAAAAACAGCAGTGTTCCCTCTGTGCCCACAGGGCTTTGATTTATGGAGGTGACTGAGTGATGCCACAGAGATGCCAATACCTTTGAAATAGGAATTTATGACTAACCTTTCCCAAGAGAAGGGCATGCCAGGCTGTGCAGAGCCACATGGGGAAGCACCAGGTTTGCTCGGGAGGCAGAAAGGAGCAGAGAAAGCCTAGGACTTTGTTGGGGTTTCCATGGGAACAGCAAGGCAAGACAGGGAAGCAGTGTAGGACTGGCCAGTCGGAGCAATTCTTCAGCGACACCGGCAGGCTCTAGTCGCCCGCTGTCTGGCCCCTCTGGCAGGGGAGAGTTTGTTCTGACGTATGAGATAAAGTGGGTGGCTGTGGGATTGTCCTGTTTGCATCTGGAAGGTGTGCTTTCAGCCTTGCGTTTGGCCATCTCTAAGAACTGGCTAGTCCCGGGACCTCAGAAGACAGAAAACTTAAAAAACCATGATTAATACCGACAGTAAGCATGGGAAACATTGAGTGGTAGAAGTAGCTTTAAATGGCAGCTGTGAATGTGGGTGCAAACATAATGGAGAAGTCAGAGCACTATTTCACTGACTTAGTTGAAGTGACTTAGAGCTTCACTCCTGACATTGACAATTGAAAAATAAGTTAAATATTCCATTAATTAATGATGATTTTGAATGACAACAGCCAGATGATAGATTTTTATATAACTAGAAAAAAACATAAGTTTATATTTATATATGAGCATATTGCAAAAGTTTGAAAACACAGTAGACAAAAAGGAAAGATTGAAAACACACAAGAAAGTGGTAAGATGAACTACATGAGTCCTAACACTACATATGGGTGAATGTGAAACTCTTATTTTAAAAGAATCGAATACTGGTAAAAATTGTATCAGTGGATTCTGTCAGAGAATATCAAAGCAAAATGATTCAAGAAGGTTAAAAGTGAAATGGCAGCAGAAACATGTCAGGAGAATGAAAGATGTGTGCATACATAATGTACATACACTGCAGGGAATCAAAAGAGAGCCAATAATTAAATGAGGCTCAATGGTCATTTTGCTTTGATAAAGGCCACAATCCACTACCTTGATAAAGTAATAACAACATGGTGTGTATCTAATGTGTCATCTAAAATGATTGTGAAAAAGGGAGAAATTAAAATAAGCTGGCTTATTTCCTAATCTAGTAACCGATAGGATTTCAAAACAGATCAGAAGGGAGGAAAGCAGCACCCCCTTAGCTATTGCCCTTCCCCATGTGACAGGTACCCCACCATCACTACCAGCATCTCCCACCTGGCTTGAACTGAAATGGAAGCAAGCTGTCAGCCTCTGGTTGTGGGGGCAGCCCGCAGCAGCTGTGCAGAGCCACTCCGGGACACATGGCCACCCCCAACCTGACCTGTCTGTCATTGGCCCCATTAACCCCTTTAGAATCTAAAGTGAGATTTCAGGCCAATAGAAAGATCCTGTGCTTCACTGGCTTTTGGGACTTGGTTAAAGTGTTGGTATCATTTCACTCTAGTTCATTAGAGACTGCTGGATATTAGACAGCATCTCCTGAATATTCGTATCTGTAGACACTTGCCAAAGATAGACGTTCCCTGAGCCAGGCATGGTGCCTGCCTGTGCCTGGACCTCACCCCATCTGAGATGAGCCAGCCAGCAGCTGCCAGGGCAAAGATTCTCTAGGTCAAACTCTCCCCTATTAAGGTGACCAGATTTTAACATTGGTAAAGCGGGACACCATTGACTGGGGGGAGGGGGTTCTTGATTAAAAATCTGGTCTATCTCCCGCCGTTCCCTAGCTTGTCGTGCATTCTTTCCAAAAATCGGGACTTTTTAAAAACGCCGCGGGATGTGGGACAAATTGTTAAAAATTGGGACTGTCCCGCCAAAAGCGGGACATCTGGTCACCTTACCCTAGGTGGCAGGCCAGGCTCTTTCAAGATTGATTATTAGACACTCCCTAATTTCAGAACTAGCAAAAGATGAAGAAAGTATGTCTTAGAATGGAGGAGAAATGGTGACCAGCCATTTTACTATTTCTCATGGTTTGACAGATCAGATAAGGTAGTTGATATACTCTGTTTTCCTTTTATTAACATCTGTGATTCACAGGACAAATGCTCAGAGCAACTGTTTTCAAACACAGCGTTGCTTTATTTTCTTCCTGTATGGATATCCTTGTTCTCTTACAAGCAGTTGAATTTACAGTTAGTTCAAGCCTTTCTAGAAAGAACACATGAGTGGATGAAGAAGTCCTAAGAGCTGGTTCTCAGCTGAGGCCCATGATCCCTGGGCCAGCTCCTGTCCAGTCGGCTTCAGAATGGGGACAGCGCCTTCACCAGCACCTGCACGTGGCTGTGTCGGCAGCCACCCGCCTTTGTAGTGCTGTATTAAACCTGGGCATGAAAGCCCTCAGATGAGAGGTTGGAGCAACTCTGCCCCTGGGAAGCATACCGCTGACATTCTGCACCTAGTTGCAGTGTGTGGGTTCCCCTCACACCGTCAATCAGTTCCCCTACACCAGCTGGGCACCCACAATTCAACTTAGTTCTGATACTGTCTACCTGGAGATAGCATCAGATCTTAAGGACTCAGTTCCACAAGACTGTCCCCCACCCTTTCAGATCCTAGTCACAAGTCCAGGTTCTTGCCTGTGCTTCTTTCTGACAAACTAGCTATGGATTGGAGGTTTTCACAACTTCCACCTTGGGTCTGATTAGTTTGCCACAGGGACTCACAGAACTGAGAGAAACATTTACTTACGAGATCGCTGATTTGTTAGAGAACTTGAACTCAGAAAGAGCCTGACAGAAGAGAGGCACAGGGCAGTGTGGGACCGGGCCAGGGGCTTCCATGCTCTCTGTCCCCAGCACTCTCCCTGCAGCTTCCCAGAAGCTCTAACCCCGTCCTTTTGGCTTGTTATGGAGGCTTTGTTATACAGGCAGTTTACCTTAAAAATAAAAAGCATTTCAAAGTGAGAGACAATAAGCATTTATTTGAGATCACAGAATAGCTTTTCCAGACTCTCTAATTCAGGCGCAACTCAAATAATGTTTCAGTTATGAGACAAAGGCAACGGGTATGTAAATGGTGTCCCAAAATTCACGCAAGAAGCAATTTTGATAGAATACACAGGTTATAATTAAAAATTGTAA
Organism: Craseonycteris thonglongyai; assembly: GCA_004027555.1. Taxonomy (NCBI): domain Eukaryota; kingdom Metazoa; phylum Chordata; class Mammalia; order Chiroptera; family Craseonycteridae; genus Craseonycteris; species Craseonycteris thonglongyai. The sequence goes on from PVKE010002017.1 coordinate 26,571, forward strand.
ATTTTCATTGCTCAACAATGAAAACACATTGTTCTTTTGTGTATCTCCATTTTTAATAACCCTGAACTGTCAGCTGTCACGCTGTCTTTTCTTTTTCATTGGCAACACTTTACCGCACAAATGATGCAAAATTCAAATCTTGCGTGAATTTTGGGACACCCTTTATGAAAAAGGGGATGGGAACAGTTAAATCAATAGAAGGAAGGCATATCTATTGGTGTAGGCAACATAGTGATGCTAATTCTAAATAATGTTTTTCATGTTCAGTCCAGCAGTCATCTGTCCAGTAGTCATAATAACTGCTTTCTTGTTCTCTTTGTAAACATTTCTTTGGGCCACAGTGTTGCTTTAGGCCCCACTCTGTTAATATCCCAAAGATTCCAGGTATAAGACAAATAAGGCAGCTTCTGCTCCATTTAAAAGTAGCTCCATTGAGCTCTGCCTGTCTTTGAGTTGGAGCATGGTTCTTCTCCTACCTTCGGACTCTTGACTCAAACTGAAACAATATGTGTACCATCTGCTTTCCTGAGTCTCTAGCTTGCTGACTGCAGCTCTTGACTTTTATAGATCTTGTCTTCTCAGTCTCCATAGTCATATGAGCCAATTCCTTATGGTAAATCTATCTATCTATTGATAGAGAAATAGATCACTTGAGACAGGGGAAAAAAAGAGAGATGATATGATAGGTAATAGATGATGGATAGGCAGATAGATAACATAGATATCCTGCTGGATAGCTGTGTCACTTATTCTTTCTCTGTAGAATACTTAGTAATATACCTAGTAAATAAAATACCGTAGGATTTGCTTTCATAAAAAAAATTAAGTGGCTCCATTTTTTTCCAGTATGATTAAATCATTGGCCATTAGTGACAGATTCAGTCCCCAGCCCGTGCCCTCCTTGGAGGTCAGGGAGTGGGACTGAAACTCCCAGTCCCCAGTCACGTGGTTGGTTCTCCTGGCAACCAGCTACCTCATGAACATAACAAAAAACACCTTTGGAGCTCTCAGCACAGGAAATTCCAAAGATTTTTAAGAGTTCTGTGCCAGAAATGGATGAATACAAATATGTATTTATTATAAATCACAGTCACAAGTGCCGTGACTGGAAAGGGGGTTCCGTCTTCCTCCTCCTTCTCCCAATTGTCCTCCCTCTCAGCCTCACCTCCATCCTTTGCTGTCACTCTGACAGGCAGCAGATGCCCGTGTCCTCTTACCCTGGCAGCGTCCCTGGCAGAGTGGGTTGCTCTAACTCCAGGTTACAAACGTGGGAACAAATTCAGAGCTTCTGTAGGGCCTTGTGGCCGGAAGTGGCTGGTTTGTGATTTCAGCTCAGACTTCCATGCCTGTTTAACCCACTGCCTGTTGGCCTGATACTTACCGGCAGCGCTGGCAGCTGCAGCGTTCACCCCAAAATAACTCGTGGATTATAGTCCTAAACTTACTCCCAGAGTTTGCCACCTGGAAAAAATTTAAATACTGATCATGGGATACATTTGTTACATTAGCATTAAAAACAAGTTCTGTTTCAGGGTGACCAGACATCCCGCTTTTGGCGGGACAGTCCCGGTTTTTAACAATTTGTCCCGCATCTGCAGCGTTTTAAAAACGTCCCGATTTTTGGAAAGAATGCACGACAAGCTAGGGAATGGCAGGAGATAGACCAAATTTTTAATCAAGAACCCCCTCCCCCCCGGTCAATGGTGTCCCGCTTTACCCATGTTAAAATCTGGTCACCTTAGTTTAGAAGTAACTTCAAGAACAGTTTCTGTATTTTATTTTCACATTGAAAACCAATCAGATTTGCTTCAACCTCAAAGAGCATGTTTATATAAAATGAAATGAACACAGGAGGTAGCTGAACTTTTTTTTTTCTAAATGGAAGATGGGTTAAAAGATCAATCTTTTCCTCCCAGTTTATCATGTTCCTTTCCTGTGTTAATTTTTTCCCTTGGAAATAATTAAAATGAAAATGAAGATGTTCATTTTATTAATTTTTTTTTACCCTGCTCACATCCAAAAATGATTCAAAAGGCTTATGAACATATAGATCAATAAAGCTAAAGATGATTAACTTCTGTGCATACGTTCAAAAATGATGCATGGACAGCTGTTCTGTAGCTCCTTCATGGTCTAGAGCCCCTTAGAAGACAAAAGTCAGAAATCAAAGAACAAAGGGAGGGAAAGAGCGTTTCTCCAGAGGTGATAGAAGGATCTTGAGGAGAGAATTGGCTCCAAGCTCCCTGGCAGCCAAGGCAAAAAGGAAAACATGTGATCCTGTGGCCCACTCTAGGACAGGCAGGGTGAGCAGACCAGCTCAGAGGAGATGCCATTGCCCTGCTGTGCTAGGAGCACGGTGGCTGTGGACATTGGTATGAAAGTGGTCTCGGGCCATCAGCAATCATGGGCTGCGACCCTCCTGCGGCACTGAGAATGGCTTGGGGCCAAGGCTTTAGAGAGTAAAAGAGCCTGAATTTTACTCTCTAAATGGCCCTGGACAGAAGCATGTCCCTGCTTGGTATGGACTAATTTTCACTACTGGAGTGGGCAGTATTGAAAGGATTTGTTGAGCGAATGAAGGCAAAAGTGTTTCTACCAACTCTTGTCCCCTGTTATCCAGACACCTGAAGACAGGCTGAAGAGGACATTGTGTTCCTGGGGACAGGAAGGCTGGGGCACCCAGGCCCGTGCTGTGGGTGGGGGCCCTGGGGGTGGCCACTTTAGGGGCTGGGCTATGGACGTGGGAGAAGGGAGAGGCCAGGTCTGAGTTACAGCTCTCAGGACAGAAACATTCATTTGGAGGCCAGCCTGCCAAGCCAGGACGGTCTCAGGATGCAGCCCTTTGAGGCTGTGCAGAACCCTCTGAGGGGACATGGTCCAGACGAGTGAGTGAGTGAGTGAGGGCAAGTTGCTAGTCCTCAGGCAGGCACTTTGGGTCTGTCTTACTCCAATGCCCCATCTCCATCCCCTGCACTGGGAACCGGTAAAGAAGGGAAGCCCAGGGAACAGGTGTCAGTGCCCTGGGGACACAGGTCGGGCCAGGGCCCAAGTGGGAAAGGGGGCTCAAGTGAGAAAGGGGGCTCAAGTGTATACTGCACCCCCCCCCGCTCCCCCGCAGAAGGTGGGCTGTGATGGGGTGATCGGCTCCAGCAAGCAGGAGGACAAGTGCGGTGTATGTGGAGGGGACAACACCCACTGCAAAGTGGTCAAGGGCACGTTCACACGCTCGCCCAAGAAGCTGGGTGAGTGAGCCCCCGCCCCACCCCTCCCCGCCGGCCCTGGGGCCTGAATGTCTACAGCACCTGGCAGGCGGACATGGGACGGACTTGTTAGGGCTCTGCCCGGGTTCATGACTGTTCTGGGGGGGCCGGTGATCTGGGAGGGTGAGGCGGTGTGAGAACCCAAGTCAGCATAGCTTGAACCAGGCCCCGTGGTGGGTGGGCAACAGGGTAAGTAGGAGCCTGGGTCACTGGGTCAGGGCAAGGATGCCAGGATACAGGTGTATAGGGTGGGCCTCGGATGTCTATTTGAGGATGGACCTGCTGAGGGCTGCAGGGCAATTGTGGGTCCCTTGCTCCTGCCCCTTCGCTCCTGCCCCCAGCTGGCTGTCAGCAGGACTTCCCTGCCCTGGTCAGCTGCCTCTCAGGGTGGGTGGTCAGGGCCCATGAAACACTGGGGCCTCTGGAGTTGCCTTCAAGGGGCAAGGCCTTCTGTGCCTCGTTTGCACTGAGCGGCACTCCCCTCATTTGGCTTCATCTCTCTGCATTCCAACAAAGGTTACAGCAAGATGTTTGCCATCCCGGCGGGAGCTAGACACCTGCTCATCCAGGAGGCGGACCCTGCCAGCCATCACCTGGGTGAGTCTGGGAGCTCAGAGCATACAGCCGAAAGACAGCCTGGTCCTTCTTGGGGTGGGCAGAGCCCTGGGGATCAGAGGTCCACCTGCCTGTCCCTGGCTCACCCCACATGGTAGGCCTTTCCTGGGGTCACTTCCCAGTGGAGAGGCCACGCATTTGGGTCAAAAGGCTCCTGGTAGCAGCTGTAGGGGGTTATGTGACTAAGATGTGCCACACATACCCCAGCCCACAGAATGGTGACTTCCCACGTCAGGCCCAGGAATATTGCCCCTCTACCCACTGGAAGGTAGGCAGGTCTGCAAGTGGCAGAGTCTGGGCAGCCCGCCCCACACCAACCACAGAGTGTAGCCTGCCGGCCCCCCTCGGCATGCTTAGATCCTGCCTCTGGTGATCCTGGTATGGGCACCCTTCTGCGTTCGCAGCCATCAAGAACCTGGAGACAGGCAAGTTCATTTTAAACGAAGAGAACGACATGGATTCCAGTACCAAAACATTCATCGCCATGGGGGTGGAGTGGGAGTACCGGGATGAGGATGGCCGGGAGACGCTGCAGACCATGGGCCCGCTGCGTGGCACCATCGCTGTCCTGGTAAGTCAAGACGGGCCAGGCCTGCCACCTCTTGGCTACCCAGGCCGGGGGACCAGTGGCCACTGAGGGTAGGACAGAGGGTCCTGAGCCTCCCTGCATCTTTCAGGCCATGCTTGGAACAACCCCTCTGGCCTGTCCTTAGGACCAGGCTCTCCATCTATGTGTCAGAGTGAAAAGCAGACCCAGAGCCGCCAGTCAGCCCCGCGTGAGCTCAGGCAGGGTCTCCTCTCTGACGGTTTTGATTTCCTGCTGAATGACATTCACAGCCACCGTTTGTCATGCTCCTTCATGTCTGCCATCAAATCCAAACCCTGCCCCACACCATGGGAGTGACCTATGGGGCTCAGGATGTTAGACCTCCAGGCCCAGGTCACACCCACAGGTCTCCTGAGTTCAAGACCACAGGCTGCTCCTACTTACGGGAGTACAGAGGGAGCTTGATTTTCTAATCACTTTTTAAGAAGTTAATTTTAATCGCAAAGCTGATACATTTTATCTAGGGCGAGCACACTGTGGTGGGGGTCAGGCCTGGGCTGGCACCCCGGCCCAGGGCATGGGCACGTGCTCTGCTGGGCATGCGCCCCGCTGGTGGTGACTGCAGTGCATGTGCAGGCGGGCCCAGGACCTGTGGCTTCTGCATGGCTAAATTTGCCTACTTGCTGTGAGGTATTTGTAATATCCATATTCGAAGTGCTTTTCAATCATTTGTGGGCAAGTGCAGAGCAGTGAAAAATCTGTCACCTGACCTGCTGGTCCAAGCAGACGTGGAAAAAGGTGACATGCTGCTTCTTGTTTCAGCTCCCACTGTAAACAAGTGTCCCTTTCAGAGTACGTTTCTTGCCATGTTTTTCACATTTTTGTGCTTTTATGAAATGACTTGCCATTTAAACGGGCCCCCAGCATCATGTGGTGTCCCCACGGAGCAAGTGCATGTCCGCTGAGCTTCCTTCAGGCCCGAGCTACAATGTGCTCGTTGTGAATTCGCTGTTAGGAATGAACAACTTATGTTAATAAGGGGCCTTTAAACAGAAAGACACATAAAACAAGGTTATATATTGATGGTTGATGAAAATGTCATGACCAGAGGCTTGCAGAGGTTCAGTGTTGGGGACTTTCTAGCACATACTGTGACTAACAAGACTGGGCTGTAGGTGTGCTTGGCTGACCTTTCTAAACTGGCTTTGAGGGGTGGAGCCGGGCAGACACACTGACGGCCCTGTGGGGGCACAGGTCATCCCACAGGGGAACGCCCGGATCTCGCTGACGTACAAGTACATGATCCACGAGGACTCACTCAACGTGGATGACAACCGGGTCCTGGAAGATGACTCCACAGGCTACGAGTGGGCCCTGAGGAAGTGGTCTCCGTGCTCTAAACCCTGTGGCGGAGGTGAGGGGCCTTCTTAGGCTTGGGGCCCCAGAGGAAGCGCGTCTGAGTGGGACGGGTTTCATGGGTGAGGCACCCTGTGTGCACAGTGCCCTGCTGATTGCCCGGCCCAAGGCATGTGCCAGGCCCGGGAAGACTGGCCCCAGGACCAGGGAGGCCAAGGCAGTGACCTTTGCTGGGTGATGAGGGCCTGGCCCTGCCAGGGAGGGGCAGGTGAGCAGGCTGGTTCAGGCTAGCAGGCCCAGGGCAGCCTGAAGGGCACAGGTGGGGCTTGGACAGTGCCAGCATCAGTGTGGGAGGCAGGAGCTGGCCTGGCAGGAGACTGCTGTGTGGGTGGCTTAGATGGGTTCCGGCCGCATTGCAAAGCAGGGCACAGGGGAGACATGGGTTATGCCGGGCATGGGTAGAGGGGCCCCCTCTGTGATGGGCCCTTCCTGTGTTCATTCAGAAAGGCCCCCCAGACCATCCTGGGACAGGCCTGCGTGCAAAAGGGTCCCTCCTGCCCAAGAGCTCACAGTGTGTGGTTGGGTGGATGCATAGGAAGTCCTGATTTGCCCAATGAGGTCACTGCTGGGCTGTATGAGGTCAGAGGCAGGAGACAGCTCCACCTTCAGAGCAGGCGGCCAGGGCAGACCTCCCTCCGATGCTTTGTGGGGTCCCATGCCTACAAACAAAGAGGAGTTCACCAGGGTGCTGGCGCACCTCTCCCAGCTGTAGGCAGATAAAGGCTCCTCCAGTGCTTCTGCCTAGGTGATGGCGTCCCCTGCAGCCCCTTCCCGGCTCTCAGCCTGTCTTACTGACGCTCACTCCTGCATATCTCTTGGACCATCTGCTACTCCTGTCTTCCCAGTCCTGGCACCACCCTCACTCCCCTGCAGCCCTTGTGTGTTCACATGCCCTCAGAGTGACCTATTAAAGGGGCAGGTCAGGCCATGTCCCTTTCTGGTATCACAGTCTTCAGCAGCTCCCTCTGTTCTTGGGATAAAAAAACACAATTCTCCTCATGGCCTTCAAGGTCCAGATCACTTGACCTTTCCCACTGCTCACCAGGCTCTGGCCACAGGGGCCTTAGGTGCTTCTCCTGGACAAGCCATGCTCCTGCCTCAGGGCCTTTGCATAGGCTGTGTCCTCCCCTGGGAGCCCCGCCATTGCAGTCCCACTAAACCAGTAACTCCCATCCTGTACTTGCGGTGATGCCTCCCTAGATCAGGCGGCCCAGCCATATTCTCTCGTGTCTTGCCCACTAGGTTGGTGTTTTGTGACCTCGACACTGCTGACATCTTAGGCTCTATAATTCTCTGTTGTGGGGCCTGTCCCATGCATTGTAGGATGTTGAGAAGCAGCCCTGGCTAATGACTACTAACCCCAGTAGACCCCCTCCCACAGTTGTTACAACTAAGTGTCCCAGACATTGCCACATGTCTCCAGGGGCGAAGTTACCTTCGGCTGCGATCTACTGCACCAGACTTGGGTGGGAGGAGCCTTGCAGGACGTGTTCCCATGTTTAGCCAACTCCTGGCTCATGCCAAGTCAGTGCATATTAATTCAAGGTGGAGCAAATGGCTAAGCAATGGGATGGTAAGTGAAACCTCCCCTCCTGTCCCAGGAAGCCATCCAAGGGGTCAGGAAGACGGTGGCCTCTCACCCTGACTTGGCCTGGAGTACTGGGGGGAACACCAGGCTAGACATCAGGAGGGTGGGGAGACTGGGGCTGAAGCTGCAGGTGAACCCCTCTCTGCATCTCTTGGAGGGGCTACACTACCCCATTGAGCCCCGTCGAGCTCTTGTCTTCAGGGTCCCAGTTCACCAAGTATGGCTGCCGCCGGAGGCGGGACCTCAAGATGGTGCACCGAGGCTTCTGCGACACCCTCGTGAAGCCCAAAGCCATCCGCCGGGCTTGCAACCCACAGGAATGCTCCCAGCCCGTGTGAGTGCCTGCGGCTGCCCGGGGCCCCACTGGAGGGAGAGGAAGGCAGACCCCTGGGGCTGCAGTGGAGGGAGGTGATGACCTGAGCAGCTCCTGGCCTCACATCCTGCGAGATGTTTGATGGGCTCTTTCTCACTCTCACTCACTGCATCTCGTGGAGTCTGAGGTGTGGCAGCCTGTATGCTTCAGACCTGCAGATCTGAAACATACTGTGCATCTTAGAGGTGACAAGTAGTACTGCTCAGATGGGGATACTGAGGCTCAGAGGGTGAAGGGGTGGCTTCTGGTCCAGTGGGAGATGTCTCCCAGACAGCTCATTGCAGTGGTTGCATCCTTGACTCCCAGCCCCGGGGTTTGGCAGGGCTGCATTTCTGGGCCCTGAGTGAGAATGCTGGTAAACAGGTGGGAATGTTCAGGGATGTGCTCTGACCAAGTTCTCACTGATGCCCAGAAAGGTTAGTAATGTCAGCAGAAGCTGAGGTCAGAGGGCAGAGCCAGAGCCACAGAAAGGACAGAGACCGACAGAATCCCTCAGGCCTGGGCTGTTTGTGGCTGCCCCCAGGACTCCCAGTGGGGGACATGCATGGGGTCTGTCATTTGCAGGATATTAGGTAGGGGGCAGCAAGCCTATAAGGGCACCTTCGTGAGAATAAGGAAGGCGGCACTGGGAGGAGCAGGTGGCCTTCTCGCTCTCCACCTGGGCCACAGGGTGACCGACTCTGCCCTGACAGGTGGGTCACAGGCGAATGGGAACCGTGCAGTCAGAGCTGTGGGCGGACAGGCACTCAGGCTCGCTCGGTGCGCTGCATCCAACCTCTGCACAACAACGCTACCCGCTCTGTGCACGCCAAGCACTGCAACGATGCCCGGCCCGAGGGCCGCCGGGCCTGCAGCCGCGAGCTCTGTCCTGGTCGGTGGCGGGTTGGACCCTGGTCTCAAGTAAGTCGTTCCCCTGGCCCTGTGTTTTCCATCCTCAAACTGAGCTTGGGTGGGACTGACGTGGCCAGGGTGTCCCACCTTTGCTGGATGCAGGTCCTGCCCTGGGCCACATCCAGTAGGTCTCAGGAACCAGTTGTGACATGTGGTCAGTGTTCTGTTGAGAAACCCAATAGAATGTGTGTCTACTCCTCAGGGCTAGGGCTCCCATGTGGAGACTGAGGGCAACCTGGGCTCCAGAATATGAGGGAAGGCCTGGATCCTCATCTCCGAGAGCAGAGGTGTGGTCTAGAAGGCCAGCCAACCTTGCAGGAGGCCACAAGAGCAAGGGAGGGCCGGGAAGAGTAGTGAGGGTGGTCTCAGGGATGGGAGGAGCCGTCCTGCGGGTGGGGCTGAGCTGACATGAACACTCACATCCAACTGCAGCCAAGACCAGCCCAGGGCCCCCTGATTTGCTAGAAGAATCACAGGACTCGAAAGTTACTGAATTCATGGTTATAGCTTATTACATTGCAAGGTCACCGAGTAGAATCAGGGAAGGGAAAGGGTATGTGCCAAAGTCCAGAGGAAACCAGGACACGCCTCCAGTTGTCCCCCCCAGTGAAGTCACCAGGGATGCACTTAATTCTTTTGGCAATGACATAGGACAACATGTGAAGTACTGCCAGTCTGAGCCTGGGTGTCCAGGTGTTCACTGGGGATCACTCAGTAGGCATACAGTGCCTGCGTGTGTGATGGCAGCAGTTACAGAAGCCCCAGGCCCCTCACAGGAAGGCAGGTGCTGCAGAAATCCCCTTGTTGGTGTAAACTGACTGGGACAGCGTGACTTGTGGCCTCAGGTGTGAAAAACACTCTACCGGACAGAACATTCCACTGATGTGGTTCCCAGGTGCTGCTCAAAGGCCAGTCCTAAAAACAGGCCTTTCTTGGGACTGTGTGGGGTTTAAACACCCAGGTCTGCTTAGTCACGCAGGGCAAGAACTTGAGAATTATCCTGGGGTAGGGCTGGGTCAAGCCAGGAGTCTGGGTGTGACTGCCCTTCTGGCCCCTCCCTATGGGTAAGGCAGAGTGGGCCGGGGCTGGAGGGGCCAGCGAGGGTGCCTGTGGTATAGAACCTTCTGTGGGGGTCGGGAGGATGGTTCTTTGCCAAAGCCTCCTGGACTTAGCCTTCCCAGTGGCCCCCAGGGCATAGCAGGTTTTCCTGCAAACAGAGCACCCAGAAGTGCCAGGACCTGCATATTCGCTCTGTCTTAACTCACAGTAACTCAGAGACACGTAAGTGCATGTGTCCCCTTTTCAGAACCCCAGGAGACTGAGGCAGCTGGCCCAGGCTGGGGTGAAGCTGAGCAGACCTCTAGACCACAGTCTCCACTCTGCCCCACGTGCGTGTGCGTGTGTGTGTGTGTGTGGAGGGGTCTTTCAGGCCCAGCCCAGCATGGGAGGTGGGCCCTGACTGGTGACTCTTCTTCTGCAGTGCTCGGTCACCTGTGGCAATGGCACCCAGGAGCGGCCAGTGCTTTGTCGCACGGTGGACGACAGCTTCGGGGTCTGCCGGGAGGAGCGGCCTGAGACCACGAAGATCTGCAGGCTTGGCCCCTGTCCTCGTAAGCCCTTGGCTGCCCTGTCCTCCGGGCCCCAGCATGCAAGCCCCAGGGTGAGGGGTGCGGTTCAGGCAAGCGCAGCTCCTCCCACAAGTGGCCAGACTTTATGTCCCTGACCTCCAAGCAGAAGCTGGGCCTCCCAGGCCGGGGCCGGGTCCTTTCCCTAGTGAGCAACGGAAGGACCTGCTCATCTCCACCAGGCCTGGGGGAAGCCTGGAGTGGATTCAGCCCATCCCTGCCTTCCTGGAGCTCCCTGTTGGTCTGGGAGGTGGCACCTGACTCAGGGATAGTGCAGCAGGGCGCAGCCAGACAGCGCCCATGCCCTTGTGCGTGGGGGTGCGCCTGCTCCATGGGCACACCTGGGCAAGTGCCAGACATATGACTTCTTTCAGTCCCCAAAACAGCTCAAGACATAGAGCAGGGAGCTCAGGAGTGTCAGGTGTGCCCCACCCAGCTGGGGGAAGCAGCGCCAGGGTTCACTTGGCTCCTGTGTCCCTGGAGCAGGCAGCTGGTACACTGCTCAGGCCTGGGGCAGCACACAGATCAAGAGGTGGGCCGGGGTCCCTTTGCTCTCGCTGCTCCATAGCTGACAGCCAGGATGCCTGAGGGTGGAGAGAGGCTGGAGGGTGGGGCCCATCTGCCTTGAGTGCCACCCTGGAGACTCTGGGGCTATGGAGTGGTGTGGGCAGGCCCCTGGCCTGGTGCCCCAGAAGCCACATTGCCTTTGTCTCCCCCCTAGGAAATGTCTCGGACCCTTCCAAGAAGAGCTATGTGGTTCAGTGGTTGTCACGACCAGACCCCAGCTCCCCGGTCCAGAAGACCTCGTCAAGTAACCGGCCCGTTTATAACTCTGCCTCTGCCCTCCAGTGCATGCCCTGCGCCTTGTGGAGCTTGCCATGGGCGCCCCTCCTCTCTTTCTATGGAAAACTCCCCTGACGCTTCCTGAGCGCTCTGATCGAATCTGTTTTCTACTGGGCCTCTGTGCTCGACCATCTCCTTTGGAGCCACCTTGCTGCTTGGCCGGGAGGGCCAGCCTGGTGGAGGCATGACCTGGGCACTAGCCTCTTGTGGGGGTGGGGGTGGGGGGGGCGCCAGGACCTGGTTGGTGATGGCTTGTAAAGGGTCAAAGATCTGCCATGGTGCTGGAGAGGCCAAAGTGCAAACATGACCACTTGGTGACCGCCTCTCAGGGCCACCAAGTCCCCAGGCTGGAACTGCAGGTTGGAAGTCAAGGGGAAGCCTGCCCATCCCCTTACAAAGGCGCCCACCACTGAGGTGAGGCCCGGGGCTCTTGGGGCACGTGGTTTTGTGCTGCTGTGATGGGTGGCACCGCCCCGAGTGTCCGGTGGTGCATCGGGGCTTCCCGGCTGCCTCTGCTGTTGCTGCTGCTGCTGACCTTGTGCTGAGTATGTCCTCCTGACTCGTGTGACTGTGGCCTGCTTCCTGTGGCCTTGTCCAACTTACAAAGCCCTTGCCCCCATGCCCTGTCTCCTCAGGGGGTTCGGGTCAAGCAGAGGAGGCTGGGGGTGTGTCCCTCCAGTGGGACATAGGCACACACCGCCACTCCCACTCTGTCCATTCGCTCCAATGGCCTTTTCTCATCGAGCACACATGACCCCTTCCACAGGGGTGAGAGTGAGAGTGACAGACTGTCATCTGATGTGGATGAGGCCACCTGCCAGTGTGAACAACTACAGAATTACCTCAATTTTTATTGCTTTCTTGCTTAGATGAAACTATGTAGAAAATGCCTTAAAGTTGAAAGGTAACAGACTCGGCTGCTAAGCTCCAGCTTCAGAGGGGGCGATCCAGGTACGAGGCTGGCAGTGCAGGTCCAGGGGCAGGCTCTCTGAGTCAGCCACCTTTGGCCAAGCGTGAGGGTTCCCAATCCAGGGGCCTGGCTCCCTGAGCCCGTTGGTCTGTGTGGGGAGGAGACCCACTGGCCAGTGGGCACTGGCTATTGCCGGGGCCCCTCCAGCACTCCCACAGCCTTACACCAGAGGGCAACACACCTGGCCCTTCAAGGGACCAGTGTAGCATTCCCGCCGCCGCCCCAGCCCTGCCCACCTGTGAATAGCGTCCCCAACAACCATGCCAGCCACCCCAGCACTAATTACTGTTATGTAAATACGTGGTGTATAATGCATACTAATTCTCATGACTGTTAACTTCCAACTTTGACGAGGCCACATGAGTGACACGAGTGACTCTGGGAAGGTGCAATACGCTCCTGGGCATTGTGCTTTCTGTTTATATGCACTTTGGTTAATCAGGGATATTTTATTAGTGTTTTGTATGTATTTATGACGTATTATATAGGTTCCATTGTCGTGGCTTTTCTGGTTTTTTTATGAGAAACATTAGTGTGTGCCAAAGTGACTGTGAAAATGACCTTTTATTCTTACTAATGCTGGAAAGACTTCCTGTCATGCAGCCCACAATAAACTCAATAAATGTTCCGTGAAACTGGGTGCTTGGGTTCAGCACGCCGCTGGCTGGCTCCTTCTCTTGGCCTCCGTGGCCGGCGGCACTTAGAGCTGCGGGTGCCCTTCAGTTGCTTGACTTCTGATTCAAATGACTTTACTGTCCCCCTTGTCCCTGCTCACCATAGATGTTTAGGGTCTCTCTCCCACGGGGACATGTACACCTTCCCCAGGCATTTTTAAAAAAATGTGACCGCAGCCTGTGAAGACACTCCACCAGGATTTGGAGTTCTGAAACTTTCGTGCTAAACATGTGGCTACAGGAACGTCTATGTCCCCTACTCCTGGTTGGCGCTCTGACAGTCAGGAAGGGGCCCAAGGTGGGTTTCTCCACATGGGGTGGGAATGTGTGGTCAGTATCTGAGACAGCGCTAGTCTAGGTCACTGAGCCCTGAGCCACAGTGGCCACTGCCCTGGCTCTCAGAGCAGCTCTCAGCTCTCTGCCCAGGGAGGGAAAGGTGCCCACTAGCCCAGGAGAGTCTGGGTTAGGAGAAGGGCAAGGCTCTGGGCACTTGGCCTGCGACATTCACAGATGTATGTGCTCAGCTATGCCTGCATTCCAAAGCCACAGGACCTGTGCATTCGCTCACCTTGCTAACAAGTGCCACACAGGCCAGGTCAGGTCCAACAGGGACTCCTCATCTGGGGGCTGAGTGGCATTCGCCAGTGGGTATCTCTCGTCTGCCTTTCGTGTGAAGTGGGCCCAAACAGGGAGGAGGGAGATCATGAGAAGGGGCCACCCTGTGTCATGGGTATCGGCTTTGGGGCACAGTGCCAAGCCTCAGGTGTTGGTTTGTGGGGTGGGGATCATGGCAGCTATGGTTGCATCCAGCCTGCCCAGAGCTCTGGTCATTGAAAGGAATTCCAGCTCAATAGAGACAAGAAGACCAAGACAACTTGTTTCCAACAGAATGGCATGCACTCAGTTTCCTTCCCAGACAGATTAGGAGAAACCCCTGGTAAAGGGGCTGCCGGCTAGAGCTGCAGGCAGCCCAGGGTGCTGTGTGCCCTGGGGGGACAGCCAAGGTGACAGAGGGTGTGAGCAGACAAGGGATGCCTCCCACTTCTTTAATTTGTCACACAACCTTTTGAAAGGTGAAAGGTGCATTATACCTGACTGAGAAAAGAGAATGAAGTTTTCTCCACCCCAGCCCTTTTCGAAGAATGGGGGATGGAGGTGATTGAGATGGCACCTAAATGTGGCCCGAGTGCCACCAAGCAGCCCCTCCCTTGTTCTCACTCTCCTTTGTGACCACCTCAGGAGAGAGTCTCACTGGCATGAGTCCTAGCATCTCCCTCACACTTGCTCCTGTTTCTCCAGGTCAGATCTGCGCAGGTGGGCATGTCTCCCTTGAATTTGAGGGATTAAAATTGGACTTACAAATTGACTTAAGAAGTCCTAAATAACTGTTTTCTATATTCAATTTTAAGGTCACTTTACTTATCATGCTAGCTTTCCACGAGTAATAGTAGTACAAAATTTTCTTTTAAAATAAATTTTTAGTTAAAAAAAGAGTTAATTTAAAGGAGGAAATTACTGAGCCAGTGATAACATAGATGGTGTTCAGACACAGCCAAGATTGTGGGGATGACACACGGATGACTTCACCTTACAAAAACTAGGTTTGCGCTCACTGGTTTGTTCACTGTAAGACACTAGGCCTCGCCAGATAATTGCTGCTGGAAATGGCTGGAGATCGAATATTACGAAAAGGAAGTTACTACCTCCCCTGAGCCAGTCAGGCCTCAGGACGTGTCACTCAGCCCTTCAGTGGCAGAATTGCTTCTCCTTCACCTCAGAAAGCTCTCTGCTCCGTGATGCTACTTAAAAATACACAACCACTGGTGTCCTTTTTAAGTGTGGTGGGTAAGGATTGTTTTGAAAATTTTCTGGGCTGGTATTAGCATAGCCATGCTCTTAGACATGGGGTTTTCTCGACTATTTATTCATTTGCTGACTTAATTTTTAAACATTTAAAGCAATGCAGCCCATTGTTCAAAGGGAATCAGACCCAGAAGTCCAATACGTAAGCCAGGTGAAGGGGGCCCCCGGAGGGGGAGCTGGGCCTGCTGTCATCTGCCTGCCTGGTGAACTGCTCCTCCCAGTTACTCCATTTACTCAGCAATATGTGTGCAGGCTTTGTGTGTCCAGCTCTGACCCAGCTTCACTCAGGTTTCAGACCTCCAGCTATACACTGTGCTCCCTCTAGCCACAGGACCTTTGCACACACTGTGCCTCTCCTCTTCCTTCAGCTGCTCTCTTCTCATCCTCTGGGCTCAGCTAAAACACCTCTTCCCCAGGCAAGCATTGCCTGACCTCCCTTAGGAAGTGAAATCCTGCCAATATGTGATCTCCCTGGATATCACCAAGCAACCGACCAGATCTCAACTACCCAGCTCTGCCTTTGCAGTGGGAAAGCAGCCACAGATGATAAATGGTGTGCCTGTTCCAATAAAACCGTATTTATAAACCAGGTGAAGAAACTGGCATGACCGAAGTCAGAGCTGGCCGACCTCTGCCCTAGACCAAGGTGAAGCCTGCTTAGGATCCCGGCCTAGTGGGAGACAAGTGAGGGACATGCTTAATACCAGTCATGTCACGTGTGAAGGAAAAGGCTCAGGTGACAGGAGGGCGTTGCTGCATGGCAGGAGTGGTCCCATGCCCAGCTGCACTGTCAGGCCAGGTTCCGTTGTGTCCTGTGCCTCAGCCCCTTCCCACCCCACCAAAGCCTATGGGGGAGACACTGCTCCAGTCTTATCAAAAGCCCCCGTGGGTCTCCCTGAGGTCTGTGACCAGTGATTTTAACCCAGCTCACCCCCATGGCCGCCAGAAAGAGGTGAGTAGCCAGGGAGCTCTGTGCACGCCCCCACCCACTGCCAGCTTCAGACAGGACTGCTGATTTCATGTCTCATATTTGGGGCATCTGTAAGATTTCATCTACCAACTGTAAAACCCTAAAAGCCACATGTCTGGATCTTCTAGTTTGAATTCTGGACACTGCCCTCTGCTCTCCGCCGCCCCCTGACTTTCTCCTTCCACATCATGAGCCTGTGGCTCAGCCTCGAGGTTAGGAAGACCAGAGCTTTTCCTAAACAGTCGGTCTGTGTTTACCTCTTCACACTGTGGGGCATTTGGTCACTTAGAAGCTTAGAACCAAAACTGGGTCCACCTCTAATGGCAGGTGCCCCTATGTGTTCTTGCCTATAATGTTGCTGTTTCAAAATCTACAATTTTCCTGTTTGGAGTTACTCAGTTATTCACATGAATATGTTTGACACTGATACATTTATGGCATTCTTTTAATTCACTGTTCTAGACTCTGGAGAAAGAGAGGTATCCAAATACAGCTAGGGGCTCTGCCCTTTGGAGCTCTCTGGATAATAAACAGGCATTAGTCACCTTATCTGACAATTAAATGTGAACTTGACAACTAGGATGAAGTGCTGGGAAGGGGTGACCCAGGCATCAGGAGACTACATATTGGTTGAATTTCACTTCCTAAGGGAGGTCAGGCAATGCTTGCTTGCCTGTGGAAGACATGTTTCAGCTGAGCCTAGAGGGTGAAAGGAGAGCAGCTGAAGGAAGAGGGGAGGCACAGTACGTGCAAAGGCCCTGTGGCTAGAGGGAGTGCAGTGCATAGTAGGTCTGAAGCCTGAGTGAGGCTGGAGAGGTGATCAGGGCAGGTCTTTACTCTGAAATGAGGGGCAATGCAAGGGCTTCAATCCGGACAGTGACATGGTCACATCTCCAGTTGAAAAATAGCATTCTAACTGAAGCAAGATAGCTAGACAGAGGAGGAAGAATGGAGGGAAGGGGTGTGGTGGGGGAGGGGGATCCAAGGACATATGATGATGGAAAAAAAGCAAAAATCTAATTCCGGGTGGTGAGCTCATGATGCAACACATAGATGATGTATTATAGAACTGTGCACCTGGAATCTGTGTAACTTTATTAACCAATGTTACCCCAATACATTTAATAATGATAATAAAAAATATATATTTACAGAAAGAAAAAAAAAGAATGGAGGAAGGCAGACAAAAGGAGACTCTTACCATGGTATAGCCAAGATTCAAGGCAGCTTGAGCCCATGGAGGTGGGGGAGAGGGGAGCGTGGACATATCTGAGAGGGCGTAAGAGGAAATACTGCCTAGACTTGGAGATGACTGGGTGGGGGACGCTGGGGTGTAGGGTGTGTGCCTGAAAGGCCATTTTCCAAGCTAGGCGGTACCAGCAGAGGCCATGGACTTAAGTTCGACATGTGGTATCTCAGGCAGCTTAGGGACCATGGAGGATAGGGGGTGTCTAGTAGGAAGTTGTATCCATGCATCTAAATCTCTAGAAGTTTCGGGAAAGCCGGGATGGCTCAGCGGGTTAAGCGCTCGCTTTGAAGCCCGGAGGACTGAGGATCGAATCCCGGCTCCAGCCCATGCGGAACCACATGCTGAACTGGGGTGTGCTTCCCGAATGTGGTGAGGCCCCCAGTTCAGTTCAAAAAATAAAATAAAATAAATAAGTCTCTAGAAGTTTGGGTTGGTGTCCACCTATGTGGTCACCAGCCTGTTGAGAAAATTATAGGCTGCAGCAGCAGGCACATGTCAGAACCATGGGCCCTGATTGGAAGTGCCTGCCTGTCTGTTGCAGGACATTTTGATGGGCTGGCATAGTTTCCAATGTAGGTGTTGATAGCTCTGTATGAGGGCTGTCCTGAAAAAAATCCAGCCATTGTAAATATGAGAACAATTACATGGCTGGATACTTTCCAGATAGTCCTTGTGTGTCAGTGTACACTGACTCCACAGGTGTGGTCCCCATCCAATGGCTGCCCTCCCTCCTCGCTCCTTCTTACTCTAGATGAGATCACTGTGGAGACAAGGGAAAGGGAGCGGGGGCTGTGGGGGTTGGTGTGGGATGGGTTTGGGATCCTCACTGTGGAAAGCAGAGTGTGTAAGGCGAGAAATAGGCACAGCTGGGCTCATCGAGGTCAGTGATCAAGAATTTGTAATGGATCAAATATCCCTGTTATGTGACTCATTCATTCATGTTGTATGAATTCTTATACATCGCCTCAGTTTTTGTGTTGTGTATGGAATGAGGCAGTAGGGGGAAGGAAAGAGGAATGAAAATTTGGGGAGGAGATGGTAGAAGGAGTGAGAGCAAGAGGATGAGGATGGGTTGAAGTAACGTGGCTGCAGGCAGTCAGAGCTGGGCCTGGGAGGAGACAGCTGGGTGGAAAGGCAGACGGCAGTGGCCTCTGAGGACAGGGCTCTCCACACAAGCTGGACCATGGATGACAGTTTCGTGGGTGGGAAGAAAAGGTGAGGGTCTTCTGGGCAGGATTCACTCCAAGTAATGTGGCAGTTTGCTTGGGAAATGGCCAGAAGCTTGGTGTGGCAGGGCCATGGGCTTGTAGGCCACGGGGCTCTCGGGTAAGCTGAGGCAAGTGGAAGAAAGCCCAGACAAGTGTGGGTAGTTTTTTAATTTCCTGTTAGGCAGTTTTCAAAAACAAAGATCATCTGAGGAGTTTGTGTGAGGCTGGGAACAAAATGTGGAGAAGTGAGGTCACAGCCTAGGAGGCTCTGGGATTTGCTCTGTTGGGTTTTAGGAAATGGTTCTTTTAGGTTAATTTTGTTACAGTTACTGATTATAGGTTATTGGAGTCAAACTCTGACACACAATTTCACTGGAATTACCACAGGGATGTCACATATAAAGATCTGTCAAAGTCCCATTCTTTAAGATGACTTTGGAAAGCACTCCCTAAGGACAGACAGGTGTCATTTTTGTCTCAAACTCTGAGAGATCCTGAACAACATGGACGCAGTGGGGCCTGCTTGGAGGGGCACCTTGCTTACAGCCGAGTCACCACAGCCCAGGGCGGGGCCCAGCGCGCCTCAGACACGGAAGCCACACACGCTCTTCAGGAGCTCGCTTGCCTCTGTGCTGTCTCTGGGCTCTCTCACGTGCCTCCTGCAGCAAGCTGCTCCCTGTGGGGGAAGTAAGTCCCCCTTATCCTGTCCTTTGGTTATTTGTCCCACTTTTCTCTTTCAGAAGGCCGCTGCCAAGGCGACAAGTCGATGTTCTGTAGGATGGAAGTCTTGTCTCGCTATTGCTCCATCCCAGGCTACCACAAGCTGTGCTGCAAGTCCTGTGACCTGCACAACAACCTCACTGATGTGGACGACAGGGCGCAGCCACCACCTGGGAAGCAGAATGACATTGAAGAGCTCATGCCCACCCTCCCAGTACCCACTGTAGCCACGGAGGTGCAGCCCCCTCCAGGCACACCCCTGGAGGTACCTCTCAATGCCTCCAGCACCAATGCCACCAAGGACCACCCGGACGCCAATGCCGTCGATGTGCCCTACAGAATCCATGGCCTGGACAATGCGCCCCAGCCCCCCAACCTAATCCCTCGACGGCCAAGCCCATATGAGAGGACCAGGAACCAAAGAATCCAAGAGCTCATTGACGAGATGAGGAAGAAAGAAATGCTCGGATAGTTCTAATAAAATGGAAAGGTAGCAACAATAGCATCCTTTCTTGCTTGTAGAGATATTCCATGAGATGGCAAATCCTGTGTCATGGAGATAAAGTCAAAATTCCTAATTCCAAAGGTTTTGAGAAAGCAAAGGCAAAAATGACATAAAAAATATATGTATACCTATATATGTATATGGCTGTGAGCATGTGGCAACAAAGTGAGTACATGGGTTTCCCAGCCCTGGACTGTTCTAAGTCCTGTCCTGGGGTTGGGTGTGGGTAGAGAGGAATATGGAGGTTCTACAACCTCCACTAGTGAGGGAAGACAGGAGGGCTAACTTGGAGAGAGAGAAGACATTTGCCTCAAGTTTCTGAGCAGTGATTGGGTGTGTGTGTGTGGGGGGGGGTCTTCCTTTCCTTAGTGGTGACATCCCTTCTGGAGACAGATGACATTTCTTTCCAATCCCCGGGCCAAGGCACAAGCCCCATGGGGACTCTTAGGAGAAACGGTGATTCATTTACTAACTGACCAGTCACCAAGATGAGCACAGTGAGATAGATGGGGTTGTGAACTCCAGTGCCTTTAAGGACCAGGCAGGTGGCTAGGATGAGTGTGGTGGCCAGCAGGGGACAAGGACCAGCCTGAGATCCACTGATTGTCAGCTCTGGCATTGCTGCCTGTGAGAGCTGGGCCCTGCTGCTAGACAGCATGCTTTTACAGCAGAAATCTAGAATTTCATGTGAAAATTCTGTCCTCAAAGATCAGCTCAAAATATGTGAAGGAGGTCTGGGAGTCTGGCAGGGTCTAGAGCTGCCAAACTGCAGCCTTTGGTCTCCAGGCTTGGCCTGAGGCAGCCTTGTGAATTAAGGACTTAGGAAAGCCAGTGGACCCATTTGGTGCTCACTGGCTGCGCATGAATAGCTCAGCTGAGTCTGAGCTGTGAAGCTGTCCATTTCTTCCCAGAAAGTACTCTGAATCCTATAGCTGGGGCATGAGGCTAGATCTAAACAGTGGGTCCCGTTTCCTACAGGAGAAGCCCCCCAGTCCTGCCCTGACTTTCATTCCTTACAAGTTCCAGCAGTGAACTACAAGGTTTGTCCTCTGATGGGAAGCCGCAGGTGGGTGTGGGGACAGCCTGCTCCATCTTTTACTCTTTCCAGACTTTAATGACTTTTTTTTTTGTCAGAATGGTGCTTTGTGAGCAAGATGTAAATGAGGAAAATAGGAAAGGAGTGGAGGGGATGGGAAGACAGTGGCTAACTTTTACTTTTCCCTGTATTGAGAGTGACATGCAGCTTAAACTTCCCCAAATTGAGACCTGGGAGCAGATGAGGAGCACATGAGCTCCTCAGCTGGGCCTACCCTGACACAGGAGCCTTGAGCTTTTCATGTCCAGTAAAGCTGTAGAGCCTTTTTATTCTTGCCAGTCTTAGATCTTAGAGAAGTCTTTCTTATTTAAGTCCCTATTATATGAACAAGAATACTGAGGCTCAGAATAACACCATGAGGGCTACTTCATACTGAGTTTTGAGGTGCTAAGTCTGTCTGTCTGAATCTGCACATGTGTATGGGTGTGTCTCTATGCGTGGTCTAAGGGACAAAAGTAAGGGTGTGTGACACAGTGAGAACCATATCCCGGATGATGCTTAACCTTCAAGCTGGGTGACACCTAGCCTCTCCCTCCTCCAGCACGCCCTGCCCCCCTCCCCTCCGCCACCTCTCCCTACACATGCTCATAGGTGCTCCAATGTCTAAAGGAGCTTGCTGGCTCCAAAGAACCAAACTGGAGAAAACATTTTTGGACACCTCTTACAATACTACTTCTTTAATAAGATGTGGTATGAAGCACTTTTGCAATCGTGTCTCAATAATAAGGAAATGGGTCCCTCCGGTTTTGCTCATCAGCTGAACCCCTGGTCACTGATGCTATCATGGCCTGAAAGACTGGGCAGCTCGTGCTTGGGTCTGTCCTAGAATGTAAGGAAGTTTGGGTGACCACTTGTCAGAGTATTACTCAGTTTAGCCAGCCTGGGGAACTGGGGTTGGGAATACTCCATTCCCAGATCCTGGCAAAACTTGGCTGCATGTCTGGGGGCTGGAAGTCTTCGGGGTGGGGGGGTGGGGTTCCAGGCAGGACAGTCAGGGGTACCTGTCTTTTGCTGGAGAGAGAGAGGAATGCCCTTTGGGAGCTGTAGGCCAGCATGGCCATGAACCTACATGCCATACTCAGTGACCTGGACCATATACCCATAGAGCTACCCAGAACTAGATGGTCCTCAGAGGTCTCTCTGTCCAAGGAAGACAGTGTCCACCCAGCTCTGAGAGGCTGCACATCTCCACTGAGCTTGGGACGATTGGCGAGCAGGCGGAGCAGCAGTCCCTAGTTACCCAAAGCGGCGTCCATCTATGTCTCTGGGCTCCTGCCTCCTGGGGGGTGCTGAGCAGGTCTTCTCCCTGAGGTTCATAACAGCACATGAAACTCGGATTTCCTGTGTCCACACTTACAGAAAATCCACGGAGAGTCCCAAGGGACACTTCTTATGCATGGGGACACTCATGCTAGAATTCAGGGACCTGACTCTCTGATCTATTCCTCTTGGAAAACCCATGGAATTTCACATATAAGCCCTTCACTTGTATTTTAAGGTTTTTTGTTTCCTTGGAGTCTATAAATGGTGCTCAATAGCAAAGTCTTTATCAGACGAAGCATTATGACTATGTACTCCTGTATGACAGGCAGCCACCACAGGAATCATCATGGTGCTGAACTCAAATCACATTTTATCTTACTGATCACAGCAATTTATACATTTATTTTCTGTATAGTAAAATTGGCTTCCTAGATTTTATAACTTATTAAAGTCAACCTGTCTGTTTTTTGCACATCGTGCCTGCGTTTGTTTCTTACCTTGACTGCACTTGTCCCCCAGCCCCAGCCTGCACTCGAGCAGATGGAAGGATGTCCTGTCCTCACAAGGCCAGGTGTGTATGTGGATGGCACTGGTAGGCACTGAGCCAGGGCCCCATGAAGAGCGAGAGGCATCCAGCAGGACCCATCCCTCCTCTAGCTGCCCATGGAGTCAACTCTCCAGAAGACACGACTTAGGCCACAGCTCCCAAGTTCCGAGAAGATGAAGAATCTCCAGCTCTTTCTTTTGTGGAGTTAGGGCTTCCAGAAAAATATACTACATGCCGAGTTAAATGTAATTTCAGAGAAACAACAAATAATCTTTCAGTATAAGTACATCCTGTTTTTATACTAAGAAGTGTTTCGTTGTTTCTGAGATGCAAATTCAACTGAGAATCCTGTATTTTTATTTGATAAATTTGATAACCCTACCTATAATCAGCATTTCACTTTTAAAGACGAGTCCGTTCGCTCTGGCCCTCTTTGATATTAGCAGGTGTTGGGGAGGAGGGAGACTGATGGGAGGAGGAGATGTTTCCCGATACCCCCCAGCCAAGGAGGAGGCAGACATGTATCACTGCCTGAGGAAGGGAATCATGAGAAATCTTACTGGTTTGTACAGGGGCTGGAAGTGGGTTTGGAATGCACTGGATTTCTCATCTGATTGTTCATTGTAATTGTTTTCACTCTATTTTTATAGTACAGTTAGTCTTTTATAAAGGGAAGAGGAAGTTGGAATGGGTGTTGTATGAGTGTGTGTATTTGCAGTAGGGGAGGAAATTCCACTGGGTAAGCAGAACTGGTTGAGACTTTGTAAAGGTCATTCATATCAAGATAGCCCAGAGAGACTATCTTAGAAAACAAGCCTGAGTGACAGAGGGAGTGATAAGGAAGGCCCAACCTGCGCTTTCTGAAAAATGTGGATAAATGATCAAGAGGAGCCAAATGATGTAACTGCAGAGATTCTGGCTGCCACCCTGTCCTCTATACACTGTGAAAGTCCCTGACCTCCAGGCACAGAACAGTCATGCCATGATCATACCCAAAGGCCTATATCCCATCCTAGGGGACACAATACACTCCCATTTTTAGAGGCCATGTGGCCAGTTTCCCCTGTACCTCATGGCTGCACACATATGTTTCTTAACTCTGGTGATCTTAGACACTCATAAGCCATATTCCCATGATTTTACATCCAGACACTTGTATGTACACCCCAAATCATGTATGTCCTAGAGGGTCTTTTCTTAAACCATCAACTCTCCTGTATAGGAGCTTTTATATCCATTCATGACCAAGTGGGACTAGACAGGCAGAGGCCAGGAGTGCATACCTGCCAGAGTGAGACTTCCACACTGTTTCCTGTAGGGGTTGTCCTAGGACTGTCAAACCACATAAAACATACAGGAGACAGTGTGTGACTGCCCCACTGTGTGTGGAAGCCACCAATGCCATGGTTCAGCTAAGGTTCTTCTAATTTCTTTAGGTGAAAACCTAGATTGCTGATGTTCAAATTTTCTTTTTAATTCTATGCATTTAGGGCTATGAATTTCCCTGTAAGCACTGTTTTAGCTATACCCCCCTTACTTTAATATTTCATACATTTTACCATTCCACTCCAAATATTTTCTTAATTTCATAGTGACTTTCTCTTTGACCTGAAGGTTATTATAAAGCATGGTGTTTAATTTCCAAACATTAGGGGATTTTCTAGTTACAGATTTTCACAGATTTCTAGCTCATTTTGTTATGGTCAGAAAACACTTTCTGAAAGATTTCAGCCCTTTGAAATTTGTTGAGGCCCAGGATGTGGTAAATTTTTGTAAGTATTGCACACTGCTTGAAAATAATATGTAATTGCAATAGTTGGACAGTATCTTATATACGTTCATTATTTCAAATTTGTTAATTTATTATTCAAATCTTTTGTATCTTGATTTTGTTGTCTTCTTGTTCTATCTAGTAATTTCATAGAAAGGAGCTTTAATATCTCCACTGATGGTGGAGTTTTGTATTTCTCCTTGCAGTTTTATCATATTTTGCCAATCTTTATGGAGAAAAAAAATAGCTATTTACTATTTGAGGCCACATTAATGGGAGAATACAAATTTCTAATATTTTTGTCTTTTTATCATTATGAATTGACCAATTTTATTGTCTGGCTTCAGGGCAAGAGCTGGAGGGACAGCTTTCTTCCAGACAGAAGTGCTGGCAGAAGCCATTGTTCCTTTTTAAAAATTAATTGTTCAACTTATTGGGGTGACATTGGTTGGTAAAACTTACATAAGTTCCAGGTGTACAATTTTATATTGTATCATCTATGTACTGCATTGAGTGCTCACTATCAGAGTCATTATTCCTATTTTGAGCCCTCCCTTCATGTAGCCTGCATGGGCAGGCAGCACCATATCTGAAACTCCATCAATTTGTCCAACACCATTCACCCTGCCCTGGCGATTTCCTGAAATCCCACCCCACCCAACTGGTGGGCCCACTCAAGCTGCTTCTAGTGGCTTTTCCGTATGAATGGCCTGTCTTGACTCAAACTGCAGTCTTCTCTAATATCTCTCTCTAAGATCCACAAATGTGACACAAGTATCATTTGGCTTCAATATGCCCCGTACCTCTTGCTAAGCAGCCCCAAGCTCAGCACCAGCAGCTAGTCTTGATTTACAGCTTAGCCTGTCCCAGGCACCGCCAAGCCTATCACAAGTGGTGACCATGTACAGATGACTTTGTAGCTCATACCAAGTAGTAGTGGGCTGGGCACAGGCAGCAGAGCCCCTTGAAAGAGGCCCCAGAACCACCAACACAGCCAGTGGCCAGCTTCAGTCCACAACAGAGCACCACCCAACCACCTCCACAAATGACACACCCAAAGGGTGGACTCAGTAGGCATCAGAGCCCTGCTAAAGTGAAGCCTGCTCTGTAGGGTCAACTGCTGCACAATAGCTCCTCCAATATAAGTCACGGCCAGTCCACAACCAATCAGCCTGAGAGTAAATCGCTCCCACAGATGTACCCACAGCAACCAAGGTTTCACTACATCAGGACAGCACACACAACCCACACAAGGGGCACACTTGGAGCACCCAGCTCAGAAGAACGGAGACTGCACAACTGGGTCCCATAGGACACCTACTACATAAGGCCACTCTATTAAGTCTGGGATGAATAGCAGCCCTAGCTAATATAATACATAGAAACAAGCACAGGGAGGAAGCCAGAATAAGGAGACAAAGAAACAAACATTCCAAATAAAAGAACAGAACAAAGCAAAACAAACAAACAAAAACCTGAAATGGAGACAAGCAATTTATCAGATGCATTGTTCAAAATATTGTTGATAGGATGCTAAAAGATCTCAGTGAGAACTATAAAAGAGATAGGAAACACAAAAACAACACGCTGAAATTCATTTAATACACCTAACCTACTGAACATCATAGCATAGCATAGACCACCTTAAATGTGATCAGAACACTTACATTAGCCTACAACTGGGCAATTATTTTGAGTTTCATCTCTACAGTAATTACCTTCCTCTTCTTACCACCAGAAGCAGGAGACACAGATGGGTGCTTTGCAGGCATGGTGGAATATAAAAATATAAAACATAATGTTCAAAAAATGCTGGTAGCACTGTACACTGTGGAATATCAGTTGTTTACCCTCATGACCGTATGGCTGACTGGGAGCTGTGGCTCGCTGCTGCTGCCTAGCACCACAAGTGAGTATCATATTGCCTGTTGCTAGCCTGGGAAATGATCAAAGTTCAAAATTTGAATTAGTTTCCACTGAGTGCTTACTGTTCTCACACCATTCTAAAGTGAAAATATCGTAAGTCAAACCATTGTAAGTGGGAGACCATTTGTACTTCAAAATCCATTCAATGATACAATGGAGAAGCATCTACCTAACCTTTCCATTGGAAATGATTAATCTGTAATGTAATAATATACTAAAAGTAAAATATCAAAAGAATAATCTAATAGAATTCTATAAATGCCTTCCAAGCAATGAATATACTCAATTAAAGTCATATATTTATGAAGAGGCAATACCTATTTGTGCAAAAGAATGTTTTCAAAAATGAAAACATAAAATTTCATTATATATCACTATCAACAGATATGCAATTGAAATATTTTTTTTTACAACTTGAGATAAGAGTTCACATACCATGCAATCCACCCATTTAAAGTGTATGATCCAATGTTTTTTAATATATGAAAGCTGTCCATGGGGAAGCCGGGATGGCTCAGTGGGTTAAGCGCTCACTTTGCAGCGCTGGGGGCCGAGGATCGAATCCCGGCCCCGGCCCTTGCGGACCCATATGCTGAACTGGGGAGTTCTCCCAGTTCAGTTCTCTCTCTGTCTCTGTATCTCTCTGTATCTCTCTCTCTGTCAAACCAAACAAATAAACAAACAAACAAACAAATAAACTTAAAAAAAAAAAATAAGCTGTCCAGAAACTACCCAGCCATGTAACTATTCTCATTATATTGACAATGGCTGGATTTTTTTCTGGACAGTCCTCGTATATACAGAGTTGTGTGACCATTAGCACAATCAAGTTTAGAACATTTTCATTACCCCCAAAGAAACTCCGTATCCATTAGCAGTCACCTCACATATTCCCCAACCCTCCAAGTTCTTGGCAAGCAATAATCTACTTTCTGTTTCGATGATTTTGCCTATTCTAAACATTACATATAAATGGAACTATACAATACGTGGTCCTTTGCAATTGGCTTCCTTCACTCAGCACAATGTTTTCAAGGTTGGTTCAAACTGCAGCATTTATCAGTGTTTCTTTTTATTGCCAAGAAGTATCCATTGCATGAATATACCACATTTTACTTATCCATTCATCAACTGATGGATTGTGTATTGTTTCTAGTTTGGGGCTATTATGGGTAATGCTGCTATGAACATTCATGTACAAGTTTTGTATGAATGTATGTTTTTATTTCTCTTGAGTATATATGAGTACTTAGGAGTGGAATTTGTGTCATATGAGTATGCTAACTCTATTTTTAAACTTTTTTAGGAAATGCCAGATTATATTCCAAAAGTGCTCTACCATTTTATACTCCCACTAACAGTGAATGAGAGTTCCAATTTTTCTACATCTTTGTCAACTTCTTTCTTTATTATAGCCATAATAGTGGATGTGAAGTGGTATGTCCTTGTGGTTTTGGTTTGCAATTCCCTTAATAGTTAGTGAAGTTGAGTATCTTTTCGTGTGTCTGTGTGTGTGTTTGGCCATTTGCATATATTCTTTGGGGAAGAATCTATTCAGATCCTTTGACTACTTTTATTTGGGGTGCCTTTTTGAGTTATCATAGTTCTTTATGCTTTCTAGATAGTACATTATTAGATACATGATTTGCAGTTTTTCTCTTCCATTCTGTGAGTTGTCTTTGTATTTTCTTGATGATGTACTTTAGGGTGATTTTTAATTATGATGATGTCTAATGTATGCTTTTTTCCCTTTTGTTGTTTGTGGCTTTAGTACCATATCTATGAAACCATTACTTAATCCAAAGTCACAAAGATTATGCCTGCTTTGTTCTAAGTATTTTTTTTTTTATCATTTTAGCTCTTACATTTAGGTCTTTGATTCATTTTGAATTAATTTTTGTATATAGTGTGAGGTAGGAGTCCAACTTTATTCTTTTGCATTAGTTGTCCCAGCACCATTTGTTAAAAGATTATTTGTTACCATAGATTATCTTGGTATTATCTATTTTAATGATAGGGAATACTAACCTTAAGCAAATAGTTATGTCCCCCAATGAAAAGATTACTATTACTCTCATTAGTAGGCCTGTACTACAAAGTATAGCTATATATTTGTTATATAAAATGTCAAATTGTTATAATTTGAATTTCACCGTTAAAATTTTGTGATTTTTTTTTTTTTTCTTTTTTGCTATACAAATAGCTACATAGTATCCTTGGTTTTGTCTCTTGGTCCACTAAGCCTAAAATATTTACTATCTAGCCCAGAACATTTGCTGAGTATAATGCCTTTGACACTTATCCATGTTTTAGACTGTATCAACAGTTCATATCTTTTTATTGTTTAGTACTCTATCATATGGATGAGTCATAACCTGTTTATCCATTTATCCAATGAAGGACATTTGGGTGCTTTCAAGTTTGGGTGACTATGAATAAGACCTCTATAAACACTCATGTACAGGTTTTTGTATTAATGTAAGTTCTCATTTCTTAGAGTGAATGAGATGTCTTCTAAACTGAATCTTGAAATCAAGTACATTCTATAGGACTCAAATAAATACATAACTTTTAAGTTACAATTGACTGACAATTTCAGAAACAGATTATGTTAACATTAGTAAGTGCTTGGTGTGATGCAAATGTAGTTCATTACAGCACAGCTTTCACCATTACTGTTTTGGAGCTTCAGGAGCATATTTCACATAGATGCCAGTTTGAGGACCAAGACACAGCTGCCTTGCTAGGGACAGCCTTTCAACCTGTACTTTTTCCTGTGCTGGTATCCCAGACCCAGGAAGGGTGATATTGCCTTTCTTGTCCTCTGGGAGAAAATTCTTCCCTGTGTTTCATTATGCTTTCCATCTTCCATCTCTCTATTGGTGGTAGGTGGGGCACATTGGCTCTTTGTCCTATAGGGGTAATGTTGGACTAATCCTAAGAAACCAATTTCCTTTCTAGGGAGAACAGTATTTTCCAGGATGAAATGGTTTTTCCTGCCTTTTACAGGTAGTTCAACTTTTATCTCAGCCTAGGTTTTTAGGATTTATCTCCAGTTTCAGTCCCTTCATCATTAGGGATTATGTTAAACATATTTAACAAAGAAAACACTTTAAAATATCTGTAAATTTGGTGTGAGAAATGTGATTTTTGTGGTTAAAGACATAACTCACCATATACCAAAATTAACTCAAAATGGATCAAAGATCGCCACATAAGACTTGAAACAATAAACAGCATAGAAAAAAACATCAGTAGTAAACTTATACACCTTGGGTTCAGAGAGGACTTTATGAACTTGACCTCAAAGGGAAGTAAAAGCAAAAATAAATGAATGGAACTACATCAAACTAAGAAGCTTCTGCACAGCAAAGGAAACCATCAACAAAGTAAAAAGGCAAACAACCAAATGGGAGAAGATATTTGCAAACAATGCTAATATCTAAAATATAATATATAAAGAACTCATACAACTCAACAACAACAACAACAAAGAATCCAACTGAAAAATTGGCTGAAGACCTGAACAGACATTTCTCCCATGAAGACATACAAACAGACAACAGATATATGAAAAAAATGCCCAACATCACTAGCTATTAGGGAAATGCAAATCAAAACCACAATGAGATACCACCTCACAGCTGTTAGGATGGCTATAATCAACAAGACAAGGAACAACAAGTGCCGGAGAGGCTGTGGAGAAAATGTAACACTTATACACTGCTGGTGGAAATGTAAATTGGTACAACCACTATGGAAGGCAGTATGGAGGTTCCTCAAAATATTAAGAATAGAATTACCATATGATCCAGCCATCCCTCTTCTGGATATTTAACCAAAAATCTTGAAAACCTTAATACACAAAAATATATGTATCCCAATATTTATCACAGCACTGTTCACAGTGGCCAAGTAGTGGAAACAACCAAAGTGTCTTTTGATAGATGGCTGGATAAAGAAGTTGTGGTACATTTACACAATGGAATACTACTCAGGGTTAAGAAAAGATGAAATGCGGCCATTCACAATAACATGGATGGACCTTGAGATCATCATATTAAAGCAAGATAATTCAGATTGAAAAAATCAAGAACCATATGACCTCACTTATAGGTGGAATATAAAACTGAAAGTAACTAAGAAACAAATACTCATGGACACAATCAATAGTTTAGTGTTTACCTGAAGGCAAGGAGGGAGAGAGATGGGGAAGGGAATGAAAAAAGAATTGACTGGATGGTGAGCACATAATATAACACACAGATGATGTAATGTAGAATTGTACACCTGGAACCTATATAATTTTTACCAACCAATGTCACCCCAATACATTTAGCAATTCATTTAAAAAAAAAAAAAGGATATAAGTGAGGGAAGTGGACGGAATACGAGCAACCTAACCTCTCCCTACAAGACAAAATAGAAAAAGCCACCAGCAGCCCTTATTGATGTACATCATACAAATCTTTTCATCTTTTACACTAGGACTTTCTAGATATGAATTATAAAGTTGAAAGAGTTTTCACTTTTTATTCTGAAAAGGTATATTCTCACTTATTCTGCCAGAGCAATATATGACAGTTGTAACTGCTATGCACCTTCTCCAGTACTTCTGTCAGTTTTTTTAAATTCTATTTTACCTATTCTAATAGGTCTGTAATAATATCAAATGATAGTGTCAATTTATATTTCCCTGAAGACTAATGATGTTCATTATATTCTTATGTGCTTCATCTGCCATTTGAATATCTTCTCTAGTGAAGTGTCTATGAATACCTTTTGCTCATTTCCTTATTGGATTATTTCTTACTGAGTTTTGAGTGTTCTTTATAATTCTGGATACAAGTTTTTGGTTGGATATATGATTTAAAAATATTTTCTCCCAGATTTGTCTCTTCATTTTCTTGTGTCTTTCAAGGAGAATGGAGGGAATTTTACTTTTGATGAGAGCCAATTTATTGATGTTTTTCTTTGATGGATTATTCTTTTTGTGCCATCTATAAGGGCTCTTGCCAAACCCAAGTTCACAGATTTTCCCATTTTCTTCTAAAAGTTGATTTTTACATTTTATATATAGATATGATGCATTTTTTTTACTTTTGCAAAAAGATGTGAGGTTTAAGTTGAAATACATTTTTTTGCATATTGTAAGTTTTTCCAACACCACTTGTTGAAGACTATGGTTTCTCCATTGAGCTACTTTTGCATCTGCGTAAAAAATCAACTGTCCTTATTTTTGGTATTCTTTACTCACTCAGATCTTGGTTTATAATTACCGTTCTCCAATAAAAGGAACCAAGGATCCCTGGAGAAATGGACAACTCTTCGGTTGGGATAACTTGAGGTAGTAAGGGAAACACAGTAAGAGCCAGAAAATAAGGAAGAGCTAAAAGAAAAAAATGGAGGCATGGGAAAAGGACCCAGGTGCTAGCCTTAAATAACTCCCAATGGCCAAGCATGTAAAAATTTGAGTAACACTAACATCAAAAACATTTTCTAGGCAAGTGCCCTAAATTTGGTCATTGCTTGGAAGTCATTTCTCAATTTTAGCATATTCTGCTCTCTTGGTGAGGCTGAGCATCTCCAAAACCAGTGGGTCCTGGCTTGTTTTTATTTAACAATCTTTCCTATAGTTGATATCTCTCACATTTCACTATAAGCAGTGAGAAGCCAGGTGACACCTTAAATACTCTGCTTGGAAATCTTCACTAGATCATATCAGGCACATTTTTACTTTCTACTGTACAGAAGGTGACACTGTTGATAAACAGCCTGCCATGACATAGGATCCTTATTCCTCCATTTTCCAGTAACATTTATAATTTCCTGCAATTCTTCACCTGCAGCGTTATCAAAGACCATGTGGTTTTTAATAGTTTATCCCAACACCCACTTAGCTCAACACCCACTGCCCAGTTCCAAATTCACTCCTAACCACATTTTACATTTTCATTATGGCAGTACTCCATCTTCAAGTACCAAAATCTCCACTAGTTATCTACAGCCATACAAAAAATTATCCCCAAACTTAGTGAGTCAAAATAACAAACATTTACTCACCCACAGTTTGGGAAGGTTAGACATCCAGGAGTGGTTTAGATTGGCGTTTCTGGCTTAATGTCTCACATGGGGTTGTAGGCAAGTTGTTGGCTGTAGCTGCAGTCTTATTTGAAGGCCAAAGTGAGGAAGAATCCACTTCCACACTCACCCACATGATTGTTGGATGGCCACAGTTCTTTGCTGGCTATTGCCCAAGGCCTTCAGTTCCTAAGCACACGGAATTCTCTATAGACTACCTGGAATGTCCTCGTGATATGGCAACCAGCTTCCCAAAAGAGAAACAATCCAAGAGAGCATGTGCCCAATACAGAAGCCACAGACTTTTTTATAACCAAGTATTTTAAATGACATACCATTACTTCTACCATATTCTAGTCATTAGGAGTGAGTCACTAAATCCAGTTCACATTTGAGGGTAGGGTAGTGGAAGCTTATAAAAAAATTTTAGGAAATAATTTTAATACCACCAATCTGTTCATGGACTCTTTTCTGTTACATTAATGTACATTTCTATTCCTTCACAAATACCACTGTCTTTTAATAAGACAAAAATGAACAGTTTGAGGGGATGCTGGGATGGCTCAGCAGGTTAAGTGCTTATTTTGCAGCCCTGGCATCCCTGGCCCTGGCCCCAGCCCATGTGGACCCATATGCTGAATTGGGGTGTGCACCCAGTTCGGTTCTTACCGGGGTAAGCCTCCTATGAGGGAGGCCCCTGGTTTGGCTCCAGCCCCAGGCATGCTTCCCATGTGGGAGGCCCCTGGCCAGTTCCTGCCCTGCGTGGCCCCACGCCCACCTGTGGAATAAAACTATGTAGAAAACTGATGACATGCAGCTGTGGAGACTGCTCTGGGCCCTTACTCTTCTCTCTGTCTCTGTTCCTGTCAAAAATAATAAATCTTTTTAAAAATTAACAGTTTGAGTCCTTCAACTTTATTATGCTTTCTCAAAATTGTTTTGGCTACTCTACTTCCTTTGCCTTTCCATATTTTAGACTCAGCTTGTACATATCTACAAAAAAATCCTACTGAAGGTTTTATTGGAATTGTTAAATCTGTAAATTAAATGAATGAGAACTTAAACGTCGTCTTAAAAATCCATAAACATGGTATTTCTCAATTTATTTCAGTCTTCTTTAATGTCATCTTTCAATATTTTATCATTTTCAGCAGAGATTTTACACATTTGTTAAATTTAAATCCTTGTTTTTCCTTTTTTCTCCCCCTTTTGGAGTTATTGCAAATGGAATGATTATATTGTTCATTTTCTAATTG
>PVKE010002017.1:59927-88922 GCA_004027555.1 Craseonycteris thonglongyai
TTTTTTTTTTTTTTTTTTTGGCATGATTGCAGTAGCTAGAAGTTTCAGTACAAGATTGAATAGTTGTTCCTGACCTTAACATCATTCACTTAGTTGATCATCATCAAGCATTACATTCATTGTTAAGTTTTTGGTAGATGACCTTTATTAGGTTAATTTCTCTTTACTTCTAATTTTCTGAGTTTTTATCATGAAAGAGTATTTAATTTTGTCAAATGTGTTTCTACATCAATTGATATAAGTAGACATTTTTTTTCTTGTTCAATTTGGATTTGTGTCAATCTACAAGTTAATTCTTTCTTTTGTCATCTCTAGTCTGCTACTGGCCCCTCCAATGATTTTTTGGTAAATTTTGTTATTGTATTTTTCAGTTTGAAAATGTTTATTTGGTTCCCTTTTATGTATTAACTCTTCTCCTGTTGAGAATTTTAAAGTTTTCATTTGAGAATGATCACTTTTGAAACACTGTTGTAACACTAACTTCATTATAACATCTGTTATCTTGGGATAGTGTCTGTTGTCTTTTTCCATATGAATTGTTGACATTTTTCTGATTTTTATACTTTGTATAATTCTGTACTATATTCTGGCCATTTTGAATATTATGAGACTCTGGGTCCACATTAGGGGCAAGTCTAAAATTACATACACAACTGAGATTGCTTTCTTTTTTTTCAAGAGTTATTTTTATTGTTTTGATGTTTTGTTTTGTTTTTGACAGAGAGAGATACAGAGACAGAGACAGAGAAGGGGGAGGGATCAGAGCAGTCTTCATAGTTGCACATCATTGGTTTTTCCACATAGTTTCTTTCCACAGGTGGGTGCTGGGCTGCACAGAGCAGGAACTGGGCCGGGGTTTCACCCCAGTGAGAACCAAACTGGGGGCACTCCCCAGTTCAGCATATGGGTCCGCATGGGCTGGAGCCAGGATTCGATCCTCAGTCCCCGGGGCTGCAAAGTGAGTGCTTAACCCACTGAGCTATCCCGGCTTCCCCAAGAGATTGCTTTCTTGAGTTTCATTTTCTCCACCACCATCCTGACACATTCCACCTCCTGAGAGCCACTTCCTTTTCCTGGTCTGGTTAAAAATCCAAGACTTTAGGTTTTCTTCTCTGCTACACACCTTATGTATATTTTCACCTCTTGGTCCAAGTAGTAGGAAGATAGTAAGAAAATAAAAGAAATGGGGATTCTCCCAACCTTTTGGCTAGAGATAAGGGCTTCTGTCTCAGAGGTTTTGATGCCTGCTCAACCACCACTGTCCTTACCACAGGAATGTCTGGGATTGCCAGCTTGGTCTAATTTCAAATTCTAGTTTCCTTCCCAATTCTGCCTGGTGCCATTACTTTTCAGCATTCTCAGACAGTGCTCATGCTTTTTCTCCAGGGTTTATATTCAGTGGGAGAGATAAGGTGATGTGTGCTCACTCCATTTAAAGTTGAAACAGAACCAACCAAAAGTTACTTTATTTCCAATGATTATATCCCTAGAGGACAAACTTTCAGACAGGAAAAACGAGTGTAAAGAATTCTGACTGAAGCTTCATATTCATCACTTTACCCGATCACACCTTTCTTCAATATTTTATTATAATTTTAAACATACAGAAAAAGTTTAAAGAATGACCAAAGTTAAATATTAACTGTCTCTATATCCTCCAAAAAGCTCAGTTGACATTTTTTTTGATATATTTATATGAAAATATGCTGCAAACATCAAGATTTTTCAAATAAAAATCTTTTGCATGCATCTTCTAAGAATAAGGGCACTGTACTTTATATCTAAGTAACATTATTACTTCTAGGAAAACTGAATATACCATATTATCTAATACCCATTCCATCCTCATATTTCTGCAAATGTCCCCCCAAATGTCCTTTATAGTTCTTCTAATTTTCTTGAATCATAGCCAATTAAGGGTCAAACCTTGAAATTGGATATGTCTCTTGAGTGTCTTAACCTAAAAGAGTTCACTTTTTGTTTTATTACATCAGGTATTTGAAAAGTCCAGACCAGTTGTTCTTGTACAATGTCTCAAACCCTGGGCTTATCCATTTTCTCACTGTGTAATTCAACTTGCTGCTCTATTCCTTGTATTTCTTGTAAACAAGAAGGTAGGTCTAAAGATTTAATTAGATTTTCATTAAATATTTTTGGCAAGAATACATCACAGATGATCATATGTGCATCAGGAGTCACATATCAGGTTGTCTGGCAGTGAAACTCAGCTTGACAGCCAGATCTCCCCACTATAAAAGCACATCTTTCCTTTGCAATTGTCATCTGTGATCTTTTGACATCACGTAAATAACGTTCCTTAATTTTTTTATCTAATAGTTTTTATTTCTCTTGAAAACAATTTTTAAATTAACTGAATTTATTGGGGTGACATTGGTTGGTAAAAATTATATAGATTCCAGATGTACAATTCTATAGTACATTGTCTATGTTTTGCATTATGTGCTTACCACCCAGAGTCAGTTCTCTCTCCATCACCGATCTAATAGTTCTTACCATGCTTTAAATGTGCCTAATTTAATTACATTAAGGGTTGGAAAATGGTACACTACATGTACAGTTAAAATATGGCATTCTTCAAATAAACTTAGAAAGATCTTCACTTTCTCTATTTTTTCATTATTGGCTTATTTATTTTAAATTAGCATGCTATAACTAATTATAATGATTATTCTTTTTGATGTTGAAATTGTTTAAATTTTTTAAAAAAGATTTATTGTTTGAGAAAAGGGGGGGGGGGAGAGAAGGGAGTAGGGCCCCCAGAGCAGTCTCCATAGTTGTACATCATTGGTTATGACATGGCTTCATTCCAAACAGGTGGATATGAGGCTGTGCAGGGTGGAAACTGAACTGGGGGCTTCCCACATGTAAGGTGAAAACCTTTGCCGCCGAGTCATCTTGGCGATTACCAGTTGCACCTCAGTTCAGCATATGGGGCTTTACAGGCCAGGGCTGGGAGTTGAAAGCTGGTCTTCATGATTGTGAGGCAAGTGCTCTGCAAGTGCTCACCACCAAGGTATCCTGGAATCCCTGAAATTGTCCTAAATTTGACTAGTGTGATGCACATTCAAGTTGACTTCCGTGTCCTTCTGACATTATCCCATTAGTTTTGAGTACTCTCTTTTTGTTGTTCTTTCATAAAAAGATATTCCAGGCACACCTCACACTTCTCCTGTTCCAAATATGAAATCAGCCATTATTCCAAGGAGCCCTTGTTCCTTTTAATGGGGAACAGAATTTAGAAACTAAAATTTCAAAATCTCGGTACTAAGTGTGGTTACTGCTATTGGGTAAACCAAACATGTTTTCATGTAGATTATCTAGCAAATGACTCCATATGAAGTTAAATATTGAGGTCTCTTTAAAAGTTTCATTTTCCTTGTAAATATACATAAATACATAAAAAGTTACTTTCTAATGAGCTAAGTCAAGAGATAAAAGGTTGTCCGAAAAAAATCCAACCATAAACATCTCTATTTTTTATATTACATGGCCAGATACTTCCCAGACAGCCCTCGTATACTATGCTGAATGTTCCAGTTTAAATCTAAAACATTTCTCAGGTAGAAGGGTCTAGTTAATTTTATTAGAACAATTTTTTTAAATAACACCAGTTGTGAAAATGAAATAAATAATTGGAGGAAGTAGGTCCAAGGGGAAAATGAAATCTTAAAATCATGGAAAATGTTTGGATAACTAACTTAAACTGATGACTAGAATATTTAATAAGATATTCATATATCATTTTACAGAAAAGAATTCCTGACACATGTGCAACCAAAACAAAGACAATCATGTATGTGAAACCTTCAAAAGCAATTTCACCATCTGTACTTCAGCTGTGTTTGAGGATCTCTGTACCTATTATAAAAGCAGATGTAATTCAGGGCACAGAAAAAGAAAGGCAGAACATGACTGTAAGTCAATAATTAACATTAAATTGAGGTGGAATCTGACAAACAAAATTAAAACTCATTAAATTACTGCAGTTGTGACTCAGCAATTTACAAAACAATAGTACTCGGGATTTGAGGTTGGAAATGAACCTATAATTATTACAGAAAAGCAGAGCAGAAGTCCTAGATGTTAGGACTTTGTCTAATAAGCTCAATTTTTTCATTAGTAAAATAAAAGGGTATGAACAATTAAAATCTCTCCTGGCTCTAAAGAGTTACCAGATGCATAATCAGATTCTGCAAATATGTACCTTTGCAAATGATGAGAATATTTGCATGCAGTCTCTGTACTTGCTCCAGTTTACTCCAACTTCTATAGTACTTAGTAAGACTATTCAGTAATGTAGAAACATATCAAATTAAGACATAATATATTAACAGAAAAGGAAATGAAAGAGAGACTATTTGGGCAAAATTTTAATTTTCAAAACTAAATTCTGAATAAAACCATTTTTAATCATCAGACTTTTGGAAAAAAATATACTTATACTCCAAAACTGTGTGTATATAGATACATAAACATAGGTATACATATATATGTGTATGTATGTGTGTATATATGTGTGTGTGTGTGTATATATATGTGTGTGTGTGTGTGTGTGTATGTATGTGTGTGTGTATATATATGTATATCTTGCTGGTAAGGCAGTTCATAAAAAGTGACCTTGATAATTTCCAAGTAAAAATTTGAATTCAAAGAATTCTATCTTTAGCTTCTCTTTATGAAAAAGAGCACATCCTATGTCTCCCTGCCATTTCAGAAATAAGGCCCCACATTAATAACTCAATGACTGTTTTTAAAATAAATTTCATATTAAAACTTAACTCTTAGAAAGGGAATAAAATCTAATGAAGGGAAGAAATATTATTTCCATTAATTTTATGGGTTTTTTTTAAAGTTAGATTTTTACATTTTTCTATGAATTAAAAAAAATTGTTTTTATAAAACTTAGAATGTAATGGTTCTTATAAAGTTTGGGAGTGTTTTCAAGATGGCAGTGTAAGAGGCGCTCTTGAAACCTCTCCTGGAAAGAACAACAAATTAAACAACTAAAATTCAACCAGAGAATCCTTAAGCAACAAATAGCCTTAACTGAGGGACCACTCATCACAAGAAAATACCTAAAGCCAGAGAAATTAAGGTGAGTAGAGACCTACCAGTGACCAATCCAGAGGCTGACCCACAGACCAGCAGAGGAGACTGAGGTAGGAGCGTGGATGCACAAGTCGAGGTGCAGAATGACTACCGGTAAGCATGTTGGAGGCCTAGAAAGACAAAGGCAGAGGTGCAGGCAGAATACAGAGTGGATGGCAAAAGTAGGCATGACTGGCTGTGGTTAGATGCTGCAGTGGGAGCACTGGGGGAGCAGCTGTGGCAGGGGAGACCATAGAGCAGTGCAGGTAGTCAGAGTGAAGCACCAGAAACTGCCAGAGATCAGCAGAGGGTCTGGCTGCCAGCATGTGGGTCTGCCAGCATGTGGGTTGTTGGGTCAGCAACCAGAGCAGGAAGCGGGCTTACGAGTGGTTGGAATGCCTGCAGCAGGAGTGTGTTGGCGGCTGAAATGCAGAGTGGCCCTCGATAAAATGGAGCCAGAGCACTGCATGACCTTGGACACAGAACCTGCCTGCTTCCCT
Organism: Craseonycteris thonglongyai; assembly: GCA_004027555.1. NCBI lineage: Eukaryota > Metazoa > Chordata > Mammalia > Chiroptera > Craseonycteridae > Craseonycteris > Craseonycteris thonglongyai. The sequence continues at coordinate 65,537 of PVKE010002017.1, forward strand.
TTGCTCTCTCTCAAGGCTCGCCCTGCCAGACCTGCCCAGACCCTGTATTCAGTGGGCCGCTCCAGGGAAGCCCGCCATTACCCTCTGACCCAAAGAGACCTGCGCCTTTCCCAACAAACGCTACCCCAACTCTTCTAGCTGAAGTCAGAAAAGGGATCTAGAAAAACAGGCATGGAAGCTTCTCACTGCAGTGGAATCTTGGGGTCATAGAATACTGTCGCCCACAATATCTTCCCAAATAGGAGGCATACAGTTCCAGGGAAACTGACTCAAAGAGAAACCCACCTTCTAGGAAGTCTCCTACTGGGAGAAAACCAAATAACTAAGAGAAAATATTATAAGACACTGCAGCATCACCAGCTAGGAAGTGAAAGAAAGATCTCTTCACATTTATTGGGGGAAAAGTCCTCATGTTCAGAAAAAGAAATGCTCCAAGGCAATGAGTACCCTAGTAACAAAGGTGCTCAGAAAGAAATGTATCTCCAGAAAAGGAACTTGAAAATATGAAAACATATGAGCTAAACAACACAGAATTCAAGGTTGCAATTCTGAAAACACTCAAAGTGATCAAAGAACATTGGTGAACACAGAGGGAGCTAAGTAATCTCAGAAAGGAAAGTGAATCTATAAAAAAGAAGTAAATAGAAATTCTGGAGATAAATAACAAAATAAAAGAAATGAAAAATGAAATAGCTAGCATAGGAAGTAGAGCTGACCAGATGGAGGAAAGAATTAGTGAAATCAAGGACAGAAATTTGGAAATGTCACAGAAGGAAGAAGAGAAAGACCTAAGAGCTTTAAAAAAATGAGAGATATCTACAAGAACTATCTGACTCCATTAGAAAGAATAATATGAGAATAATAGGTATTTCAGAGGGAGCAGAGGGTGAGATGGGTAGAGAATTTGCTCAGACAATAAGTAAATGAGGACTTCCCAAATATATGGCAGGAACTGAGATGTCAAATTCAAGAAGGAAACAGGACCCTTAGCTACCTGAATCCTAGCACACCCTCCCCAAGGCACATTATACTGAAGATGTCAATGGTCAAAAACAAAGTAAGAATCCTCAAGGCAGCCAGAAAAAAAAAACCCACACCATAATCTATAAAGGAAAACTCATCAGACTATCATCAGACTTCTCAACCGAAACTCTACAAGCCACAAGGGACTCAAACCAAGTATTCAAAATATTAAATAAAAAAAAATTACCAGTAAAGTTATCCTTTTTAGGGGAAGCTAGGATGGCTCAGAGGGTTAAGTGCTCACTCTGCAGCCCTGGAGCCCAAGGATCAAATCCTGGCCCTGGCCCAGGTAGACCCATATGCTGAACTGGGGTGTGCCCCCAGTTAAGTTCTTGCTGGGGCCTATGCGGGAGGCTCTCGGCCCAGTTCCTGCCCTGTGCAGCCCCATGCCCACCTGTGGAATGAAACCAAATGAAAAACTAATGCTGTCAACTATAGAGAGTGCTCTGGGCCCTCCCCCTTCTCTCTGTCTGTCTTTCCCTCTGTCAAAAACCAATAAAAATAAATCTTAAAAAAAAAAGTTGGGGAAGCCAGGATGGCTCAGTGGGTTGAGCGCTCACTTTGCAGCGCCAGGGACCCAGGATCGAATCCTGGCCCCGGCCTGTGCGGACCCATGTGCTGAACTGGGGAGTGCCCCCAGTTCAGTTCTCCCTCTGTCTCTGTATCTATCTATCGCTCTCTCTGTCAAAAACAATAAAAAAAATAATAATAAAAAAAAAAAAAGTTATTCTTTTTATATGAGGGAGGAATAAATACCTTTCAGATAAACAGAAACTGAAGGAATTCTCCAGCACAAGGCTAGCATTTCAAGAAATACTGAAGGAGGCAACTGGACCTGAAACAAAAAGTAAACTAAACAGGAATAAACTGTAACAACCAAAACATAAAAGGAGAGGAAGTAAAGGTTTAAATTTCCAAAGAGAATGGAGGTAAGAAACATCCTTAAGAAAAGGAATGACAGCATATATGAAACTTGCTTTCTACATTAAGTTCATGGTAACCACTCACAAAGAACTTAGAACTGAGACACATAACAAAAAAAGAGAGAGAAAACTGTCATAAACATCATCAAATTAAAATAACCAAAGGCAATAAAAATGCAAAGCAATAAAAAAATAAAAGAGCTACCAGAAAACAAAAGATAAAATGGCTATGGGAAATCCTCATATATCAATCATCACCCTAAATATAAACGGACTGAACTCACCAATAAAAGGACACAGAGTAGCAAACTGGATTAAAGAACAAAACCAAATTGTGCTGCCTATAGGAGACACACCTTAGACACAAGGACAAACACAGACTTAAAGTGAAAGGGTGGAAAAAAATAATCCAAGCAAATGGCATTCAGAGAAATGCAGGGTTAGCCATATTTATATCGTTCAAAAAAGACTTCAGGATCAAAAAGATAAAAAGAGACAAAGATGAGGGAAGCCGGATGGCTCAGTGGGTTGAGCGCTTGCTTTGCAGCCCCAGGGTCCAGGGATCAAATCCAGGCCCTGGCCCAGGTAGACCCATATGCTGAACTGGGTTGTGCCCCAGTTTGGTTCTCACTGGGGCAAGCTTTCCATGTGGGAGGCCACTGGTTCAGCCCAGAGCTTGTGGGGCATTCCTCCCATGTGGGAGGCCCCTAATCTGGTTCCTGCCCAGCATGGCCCCTGCCCACCAGTGTGGAATAAACCATGTCGAAAACTGATGACATACAACTATGAAGAATGTTCTGGGCCCTCCCCCTTCTCTCTGTCTCTGTATCTCTCTCTCTCTGTCAAAACTATAAAATAAAACTTTAATTAAAAAAAGAGACAAAGATGGACATTTTATAATGATAAAGGGGACAATGCAACAAGAAGATATGACACATTAAAATATATGCTCCCAACCAAGAAGCACCAAAATTTACAAAGCAACTACTAACAGATCTAAAAGGAGAAACCGACAAAAACACAATTATAGTAGGGGACCTAAACACCCCCTTGACAGCCATGGACAGATCATCCAAACATAAAATAAATAAGGAAATAGCAGCTTTAAGCAATATAGTACAGCAATTAGACACAGTTGACATTTACAGGACACTTCATCCTACAACACACGACTAGATATTCTTCTCTGCTTCACATGGAACATTCTCAATAGACCACACGCTGGAAAACAAAGCTAGCCTCAGCAAATTGAATAGGATGGAATCATAACAAATGTATTCTCTGATCACAAATCTTTGAAAATGGAGATCAACTACAAAAAGAATGCAGGAAAAACCACATATACATAGAGATAAAACAACATGTTATTTAAAAAAAAAAAATGACTGGATCAAAAAAGAAATAAGAGATTTAAAAATACATACAAACATATGACAAAGAAAACACAACATACCAAAATTATTGGGATGCAGTGAAAGCAGTAAAAAGAGGAAAATTTATATAATTACAGGCCTACCTCAGGAAACAAAAATATCACAAGTAAACAATCTAATAACACATCTTAAAGAAATAGAAAAAGAAGAACAAACACACCCAAAGCCAAAAGAGGAAGGAAATAATAAAAATTAGAGCAGAACTAAATGAAATAGAGAATAGAAAAAAATGAATGCAACAAAGAGCTGGTTCTTTGAAAACATTAATAAAATTGACAAACCCCTGGCTAGGCTCACCAAGGAAAAAAGAGAAAACACACAAATAATCAGAATTAGAAATGAAAGAGGGGAAATTATAACTGACACCACAGAAATACAAAGGATCATACAATAGTACTGTGAAGAACTATATGCCACCAAATTTTGCAACTTAGAAGAAATGGACAAGTTTTTAGAAACATAGTCTACCTAGACTATATCAAAAACTGGAAAATCTAGACAGACCAATCAACAGTAATGAAATTGAAACAATCATCCAAAACCTCCCCAAACGCAACAGTCCAGGGCCAGATGGTCTCACTAAGGAGTTTTACCAGGCATTCAAATAGGAACTAACAACTATCCTCCTCAAACTCTTCCAAAATACTGAAGAAGAGGCAATACTTCCCAACTCATTCTATGAGGCCAACATTATCCTAATACCAAAGCCTGGTAAGGACATCACAAAAAAAGAAAACTATAGACCAATATCTCTGATGAACACTAATGCAAAAATCCTAAACAAAATACTAGCAAATAGAATACAATAAATTAAAAAAATTATATATCACAGCCAAGTGTGATTCATCACAGGGGCACAAGGATGGTTCAAACTATGTAAATCGATCAATGTGATACACTACATAAACAAAATGAAAGACCAAAACCATATATCAACTGATGCAGAAAAAGCATTCAACAAGATACAACATCCATTTATGATCAAAACACTTAATAAAATGAATATAAAAGGAAAGTACCTCAACATTATAAAGGCTATATATGACAAACCCTCAGCATATGTCATAGTGAACAAAGAAAACTGAAACCTTTTCTTCTAAAACCAGGAACAAGGCAGGGATGTCCCCTGTCACCACTGCTATTCAACATGGTGCTGGAAGTTCTGGCCAGAGCCATCAGGCAGGAGAAAGAAATAAAAGGCACCCAAATTGGGACAGAAGAAGTGAAACTGTCACTTTTTGCAGATGACATGATCCTTTATATAAAAAACCCTAAAGACTCCACCAGAAAACTATTAGATATACTAAATGAATACAATAAAGTTGCAGAATACAAAATCAATGTACAAAAATCCACAGCATTTTTATATACAAACAAAACTTCAGAAAAATAAATAAGAAAAACGATACCTTTTGTGATCAAAACAAAAAGACTAAAATACTTAGTAATAAATTTAACAAAGAATATGAAGGACTTACACACAGAGAAGTAAAAAACACTATTATAAAAAAATTGAAGAAGATATAAAGAAATGGAAAGATATTCCATGATCATAGACTGAAGGAATCAACGTAATTTAGATGGCCATAGTACCCAAAGCAATATACAGATTTAATGCAATTCCCATAGAATTCCCACAGACATTATTCCAAGAAATAGATGGTTTTTTTTTAAATCATCTGATTCACATGGAGCCACAAAAGACCCCAAATCGCCAAAGCAATCCTCTGAAAAAAGAGTAAGGCTGGAGGCATCATGCTCCCCAACTTCAGTCTATACTATGAAGCGTTAATAATCAAAACAGCTTAGTATTGGCAGAAAAATAGACATACAGACCAAAAGAACAGAATCAAAAACCCAGAAATAAACCCACAATATATTAATTTTCAACAAAGGAGCAAAAAATATACAATGGAGAAAAGAAAGCCTCTTCATGAAATGATACTGGGAAAACTGAAAAACTGCATGCAAAAGAATGCATCCAGACTGTGAACTGTCGCCATATATCAAAATTAACTCAAAATGGATTGAAGACCTCCACATAAGACCTGAAACAATAAACTGCATAGAAGAAAGCATCGGTATTAAACTTATAGACCTTGGGCTCAGAGAGCACATTATGAACTTGACCCCAAAGGCAAGGGAAGTAAAAGCAAAAATAAATAAATGGGACTAAATCACCTTAAAAAGCTTCTGCACGGCAAAGGAAACCATCACAAAGTAAAAAGGAAACCAGCTGAATAGAAGAAAATAATTGCAAACAATGCCTCTGATAAGGGACTAATATCTAGAATATATAAAGAACTCATACAACTCAACAACAAAAAAACAAACAATACAATTAAAAAATGGGCAGAAGACATAAACAGACACTTCTCTCATAAAGACATACAAACAGCCAACAGATATATGAAAAAATGCTCAACATCACTAGCAATTAGGGAGACGTAAATAAAACCCACAATGAGATAATACCTCACGCCTGTTAGAATGGCTATAATCAACAAGACAAGGAACAACACATGCTGGCGAAGCTGTGACGAAAAAGGAATCCTCATACACTGCTGGTGGGAATGTAAATTGGTACAACCATTATAGAAGGCAGTATGGAGATTCCTCAAAAATTTAGGAATGGAATTGCCATATGACCCAGCAATCCCTCTCCTAGGTATCTACCCATAAAACTTGAAAATCTTAATTCACAAAGATATATGCACCCCAATGTTCATCGCATCCCTGTTCATGGTGGCCAAGTCATGGAAATAACCGAAGTGTCCTCTGATAGATGATTGGATAAAGAAGTTGTGGTAAATTTACACAATGGAATACTACTCAGCCATAAGAAAAGATGAAATACAGCAATCCCTCGTTTTTTGTGGTTAATGGGGACCAGAACCTTCCGCGAAAGATGAAAAACCGCGAAGTAGGATTTGCCCCTAGGAATTTTCTCATTGGTCAATGTCGCACCGGAAACCAATCACGCGCCTTTATGAGAGCCCATGGTATGTACTCTGAGTCAGCTCATCTCTGTTTGACATGCAGGGATCCTTCTCTCTCGCGCATCAACATGAAACAACGCTTCTTTCCGCAATGTGGCTGCTGACATGGTTGTATTTTTTCATTTTTATTTTTTGATGAATGTTTTAGAAAAACCCGCGAAGCACTGAAGCCGTAAAACATGAAGCGCGAAGTGGCGAGGGAACACTGTACAGGTATTTGTGACAACATGGATAGAACTTGAAACCATCTTATTAAGTTAAATAAGTCAGACTGAAAGAATCAGGAAACATGATCTGTTATAGTGGTATATAAAACTTAGAGTAGGGGAGGCCGGGATGGCTCAGTGGGTTAAGCGCTCACTTTGCAGGCCCGGGGACCAAGGATCGAATCCCGGCCCCAGCCTGTGCGGACCCATATGCTGAACTGGGGAGTGCCCCCAGTTCAGTTCTCAACGGAGTGAAGACCCCGACCCAGTTCCTGCCCTGTGCAGCCCCACGCCTACCTGTGGAATAAAACTATGTGAAAAAACCAACGATGTACAACTATGGAGACTGTTCGGGGCCCACCCCCTTCTCTCTGTCTCTGTATCTCTCTCTCTCTTTCTCTCTCTGTCAAAAACAATAAAAATAAATCTTTAAAAAAACCCAAAAACTTAAGAGTAACAAAGAAACAAAAACTCATGGACATAGTCAATAGTTTACTGGTTACCTGAGGATAAAGCGGAAGGTGGTGGGAGATTGGGGGGTGGGGGTGGGGATAACAAGGGGGAATCAAATATATGGTGATGAAAAGAGAGCTGATTCTGGGTGGTGAGCACATAATGCAATGAATAGACAATGTAATGTAGAATTGTGCACCTGGAAACAATGTAATTGTTACCAACCAATGTCACCCCAGTAAACTTAACAACTAAAAAAGAAAAGAAAAATTTGACAAGTCAGTGCTGTTCACACTTTCACTGACAAATTTACTACCACTTATTGGTAACTAATATATTTTCTCCAGAAGTAAAAAAGATAATCTATAAGGAGTCTTTGCCTTATTTGTCTCCTGATATTCTCCAATGAGAAATCTTGAATTATTTAAGAGACAAATTAAACCTCACAGGGCTTATCTCCTCTAAGAAATCTCTGATCCCATATTCCTTCTATTTATAGAGTTTTTCTCTATTGTGAACTTTTTTGTGTCTACAAAGGTTTGATCTATAGCTGTAAGCTTTCCCACATTCCATGCACTTATAGAGTTTCTCTCCAGTATGGATTCTCTCATGTTCAGTGAGAAATGAATACTGGCTAAAAGATTTTCCACAACGATTACACTGATAGGATTTCTCCCCAGTATGAATTCTCTGATGCCTATAAAGGTTGGATTTGCACCCAAAGGCTTTCCCACATTCTCCACATGTATAAAGTTTTTCCCCAGTATGAATTTTCTGATGTTCATTAAAGGATGAATACTGGTTGAAGGTTTTTCCACATTCATTACATTGATAGGGTTTCTGTCCAGTGTGTATTCGCTGATGTTCAATAAAGGCTGAAATGCATGTGAAACTTCTTTCGCATTCCAAGCATTTACAAAGTTGTTCTTTGGTATGAAGTTTCTGATGTTCATCCAGGGATGTAAGCTGGTTGTAACCTTTCCCACAGTCACTACATTTATAGGGCTTCTCACCTGTATGGATTCTTTGATGTCTATGAAGTTTTGCTCTGCAACTGAAGGCCTTCTCACATTCACCACATTCATAGAGTTTCTCTCCAGTATGAATTCTCTGATGTATAGTGAGGGTTGAACACTGGCTAAAGGCTTTACCACATTCTTTACATTGATAGGGCTTCTCTCCGGTATGCACTCTCAGATGTTTTTTAAGAGCTGAACTGCTGCTAAATGCTTTTTCACATTCACTACATTTGTAAGGTTTCTCTCCAGTATGAATTCTCTGGTGGGCAAGAAGAGATGATTTATGGGTGAAGGTTTTCCCACACTCATTACATTTGTAGGGTTTCTCACCAGTATGAATTCTCTGGTGTTCAATAAGATAAAGACTCTGACTGAAGCTTTTTCCACATTCATTACAAATATGAGCTTTTTCTCCTGGAAAAATTTGGAAGCACTTCACTGGGTCAAATTCCTGTTTAAAATCTTTCCCTAGAGTACCATATATATTGGGTAGCCTTTCTATAGAAACACTCTGTTCTGTAACAAGAATTGTATTTATTAGTAAGCCTTTCCCTAATTCCAGACTTACATGGTTTCCATCACTACAGATGGGCTTCCTGTGTGATGCAACTGTTTGTCTAAAAGATTTCTTCTGTTTGCACTGTTCTGTTCTGCTCTCAAATTCCAAAGCTTCTCCAAATTTGATGCCCCAATGACCAAACTTAGTGGATTTTTTCTTTATTATTTCTTGAGATGTTTCTTCTATAAAAATGTCCTGTCTTGGAGGCAATGCATCTATTTCAGGCCAAGTCTTAAAATCTGGAATGAATCAGAAGAATTAATGTCTCCTCTGCTGTAAGAGGAAACATGCATAAAGCAGGACACTAAAATTGGCAATACATACAAAATATAAGAAAAGTTTGATACCATCTTATCTCAAATATGGACTTGAATATGGAGAAAAGCAGGATGGAATGGGAAAAGAGGTAAATAGGGTAAGGAGTGGTATAGGAGGATATACTAGACCATGATTGGAAAGAAGTAAAGACAAACACAGAAGAACTGATTCCAAGCTTCTCCAACTCAGAGTCCGCAGGCTGCATGTGGCCCACAATGACTTTGAATGTGGCCCAACATAAATTTGCAAACTTTCTTTAAAACATTATGAGGTTTTTTTGCTTTTTTTTTTTTTAGTTCATCAGTTATTATCAGTATTAGTGTATTTTATGTGTGAGCCAAGACAATTCTTCTTCTTTCAATGTGGCCCAGGGAAGTGAAAAGACTGGACACCCTGGGGTTAAGCAGAAGGTATGAGGATATAGAAAAATGTCAGCTGACAAGCTCAAGTTGAACACTATGGGTTACTTCAATTTATCAGTACTTCCTACTCTGAGTATGGTAGGCAATGAGGCACATAAACTGTTTTTACTGTCTTCTTTCTACTCACATGTTGTTTTTATTACACTTTTCTCCGTATTCTCACTGAACTTTATATAAAAGTTTATATATACTTTATATTAACATATTTGCAGTGTTTTTCTTAAATTTTGTGATTTTGTATGTGAATATGATTTCATACCATAGTATATAAAAGGAAAAACAGTCTATTAAAAAGAGGAGGTTCAGGTTTTAAACTTATATCAGCCCTGAAGCATGATTGTGCTGATGATACCTGATCTAAGTTCAGGATGCCAATTATAAAGAAGAGAAAAATATTAAGTAAATCAGCCATGTACAATAATTATCCTTTGTTACTGGAGGAATAACAATTTTCTCATACTATCCTGCTACCACTTTTCCCCTTTCTATTTGATCATGAAGAGAAATAGACATACTCATTTCTTCTAATAAGCTGTAACCAGAACACTGTACTCTGTGGGAATCTTTTGAGACTAATGAAAGTCTGCAAGAAATGTAAAGTCAATATGTCCTGAAATTCTGAAATACACCCAAATCCTAAGCTCAGATCTGATTCTAAGTGAAAAGATTTAGCTTCAGCTGATTCTAAGGAGCTTTGCATTAAAACCTATCTTTCTTTAATCAATCCATGATTGAAAACAGATAAAAATTAGATCACTATAGTTAAGTAGCTATATGTACTTAAACTATACAATTTAAATAAAATTGGATTATTTGTTTAAAATGCATCTAATTAATTAAAATTAAATCATAAAAGGAACAAAAATACAGGCTATAAATCTGTATAAAAATACAGATTTGTGTTAGCTAATGAAATTAATGATGTCTTTAGGAAACCCAGTATGTGGATTGTCAAGGCTCAACCAGGGTTCCTTCTCTGATTTTATCCTGTGCCACAATATAGCCTTCCATATTGCCCATTATGGAAATTAGGTCCATCCATAAACTCACTCTACTATTCTGATCCCATTTCTCTACAGAAACAATTTAAGCCTAAATTCACAACCCTTTCTTAGAATTTCAAAATATATTTTACTTACACATCCTATCACTTAACTTATATATGTAAAGTTTGTGATAATAATTCAAATATTTGTTCAAGGAGAACAATGATGATGTCTAATGATTTTTTTGTTAATTACTACTATGCACAAGTCAAGTACAGAATTAAAATGTCTTAAGTAAAAAAATGATGAATGGATGAGTAAGTTGGAAAAAATAATATAACGGAAGATTCTCTCCTCTTATACTGGACTCCTGAGACTGTCAGTCATTTATTGAACAAATACTGAATAATCAACAATGAGAATATGAAATAAATAAGTGACCAAAAAGTCAGTTAATTTCTCCATAATGTGAGAAGTCTCAATTGTATAATATAGGTTTGAAGTTCAGAGAATGAAGGTATCAATATCACCTTTATTAGCAAAAAATGGTTTTATGAAGGAAGTTGAACATAAAGACGAGATAGATTTTAATAGAAAAAGAGATTTTTTTCCTCCTCAATCAGTCAGCTGTGAGATGATAAACCTATTGAGGAGAGGCTTATTGACTAAAGAAGGAAATCCAAATTGGAATCAGTTTAAAATGTTGGTAAGTAGGGTGAGGCCAAACACAGAGTTCCTGAACTGGTAGCAGAGTTTAGAATAATAATACAGATAGCAGAAGGTATTAGTTTGTAGGCAAATAATGATAATAAAATAATGGTTGTTTTTAGTAGATAGCTTGGATCAGAGGAAGGACAGAATGGAATTGGAGAGATGGTGTAGCCACGATGGGGGTGGAAGGAGTACCTGATTTTGAGTCTCGTCAGCACTGAGCTAATCATGGACGCAATCAATGAAATTCAAAAAATATTAACTAAATGCAATCTATAAGATGCTAGAGGCACAAAATTTAGAATTCAAAGACCTGGTCTCTCCCTTAAACATGTGCAATATATTTAGGAAAATAAGTAATGAAAAACTGTAATTCATTATGGTAGATACTGTACCGGTATGTAGAAAGTGACTAAAAATTAATGCTGATTGTAAGGTAGGTAAGATAAGAAAAACCTACATATAAAGGGTAGCATTTTAGACAGAGAGATAGATCTTGAAGGATAAGTAGTTTTTCATTGAACAAGATGGAAGAAATTCAAGCTGGAATAACACACAAATGTTAATGAGTATGCAGGTTTGCAGAGCATGGAGCTGAAGTGGATATGGACACCAATGAGACTAAAAAGGAATATGGAGACAGGCTATGAAGTAGGTTTAATGTCACATTACAGAATTTAACTTTACTCCAATGGATAATGGGGAAACAGTGAAGTCTATTAAGGTCTAGAATTAACATCTGAGTTTCAAAAAAATCACTCTGCTGTAGCATGGAATGTAATGTTGGAAAAAAAAACAACAAGGCTCAGCAAGGGAAGGTAATGTTCCCATAGATTATAAGACTTGTTAGTAGTGGTATTGGTAAACTGAAATCAGGGTTGTCTAAATTAAAACAATAATTTTAAATGGTATATTGTACCACCTACTAACTCTTTGGAGAAAACTGTATTTTAATTAATATAAAAGGTATATGTAGAGAATGAGGGGGGGAAAGATGTCAGTGAAGGCAGGGTCATAGATTTAACATCAAACCACAAAGATATAAGCAAAATATTGCAAATCTATATCATATGGTGAATAGAAATGACACCAGAGATAGATTTATGTCACTGCATTTCAGCTTTCTAGCTCTGTGATCTAAGTATTTTAAAATCTCGGATGCTCTGTTTCTTCCAATATAAAAAGTGGCATCTAAACTTTATCACCTTTAAGTGATCCTTCAACTCATTTAACAACCTATAGTTTTATGATAAAGACCAATTAGATTAGATTGGGCTAGAAGAGTAGTTAGCAAACTACAGGTCTCTAGGCAAAATTCAGCAGCCACCTGTTGCTGTATAGTTCTATTAGAGCACAGCCACATCCATTCCTTTAAGTAGTGTCTCTGGCTGCTTTTGTACCTCAATAGCAGAGTTAAATGGTTGTAATAGACTACAGGGCCCCAAAGCCAAAATATCTGCTATTTGGCTCTTTATAGAAAAAGTCTGCTGACCCCTGGACTAGAGAGGCTGCAGTGGTTACATTCACGAGAGCTGGTTGAATACAACAGTGGGAGATAATCCCCTGGTCTCAAAGAAGATAACAGGAAGTACTGAGCTAAGAAATCAGAGACAATAATAATACTTCAAAATATGTGGCTGGTGATGAAAATAAAAAAAATTTATAAAGAACTCAAAATATGGGAGAGGTGTGAAGTTATTTAAAATCTGTAAGACATGAACCAGTGTATATGCAGATGGAAAGAAAACCATGAAAGCGAGAGGCCAAAGACGGTAGAAGTTAAGGCCACAAGAAAAGAAAAGGGGCAGAGGCTGCAGGGAGTGTGTGAGGTCACAAGGACCTTCTATGGTGCAGAGAAAACCCTTACAACCACAGAGGCTTCTTTCAAGCGGCCCTGAGGATGTCAGTGGGGGCTCAGAATTTCCAGAGCACAGCTTCTTCATGACCTGTTCACATATAGGGATATCCTGTGCCATTTCCCAGTCACTCACTCACCAAGACAGGTGTCTTGAGGAATTTCTCTTTCCATCATGCAGGGATCTTTTCCTTCTTGCAACTGGCAGATCACCTTTGGCGTTGAAAATGGAATCCCTGCCATGAGGAAGGAAACGAAGTTTGACCAAATGGCCGGACGAGCAATCCCCGAACTCACACACCAGAATCGCTAGAGCAGAGAAGGCAACACAAGCACCTCTCTGGGGCTGGGGCTCTCAAGGGATGTATCAGAAGGTAGGTCTCAGTTCTAACAACATAGGACCCCGGTGATGTGGCCTCTATGATGGGAGTCCCATATGTTTTCCAGAATCTAAACTAGGATCTAGTTGGAATGGGAGAAAATTTTGATCAGGATGTGGGATGGGTGGAAGGCACAGGAAGGAGAAAATAGCACAAAGGGATCACAACAAAAATGTACACTGTCAACTCTCCAGAGATTCGTCCTTTCCCAGGGGTGCAATGGGATAGAAACTTGCAGAAGTTGAAACCCAAAAAGGGAGCTCTAAGGTAAGGTGACCAGACGTCCTGCTTTTGGCGGGACAGTCCCAATTTTTAACAATTTGTCCCAGGTCCTGCTGCGTTTTAAAAAAGTCCCGATTTTTGGAAAGAGTGCACGACAAGCTAGGGAACGGCGGGAGATAGATCAAATTTTTAATCAAGTACCCCCTCCCCCCGGTCAATGGTGTCCCGCTTTACCAATGTTAAAATCTGGTCACCTTACTCTAAGGTGTCTCCCCAGCAGCTTCTACATTACAAGGAAAAGTCCTCACCCAGAGACACCAGGGAACTGTAGTTCTCCAGCATCACCTCCCGGTACAAGGCTCTCTGCATACGGTCCAGGCACAGCCACTCGTCCCGGCTGAAGGACACGGCCACATCCCCGAACGTCACAGACTCCTGTAACAGCAAACCCATCCCTGTTCATCCAGGGCCATCCTCTCCACTGAAAGACTCAGTAAGGTGACACCAGAATGTGTAGCAACTAATTATGAAAGGTCTCAGGACTCTAAGTATTTCAAATCCACTGTGTTATTTTTTGAACCACCCATCATTTATTAAGCAAGTAGTTACTGAGCACCCACTGGGAGCAAAGATACATACCACCTGCTGTGAAAGTGGGACAGGGGAAAGGCAAAGCCCTTACTAACAGGGAATTCAATCCAGTCTGGGTCTGTCAAAGTAATGGAGCATATACATTTACTTCCTCCCTCCTACTCAAAATCCAAATTGAAATAAAGAAAAAAAATTCAGAATACATTTAGATCAATGCTGGAAAACTGGGAGGTGTGTGAGGGTAATACCATCACCAGAACAAAAACAAAGGAATCTGAGACATAATAAAAATACCAGTTACCATTTATTGAATACTTGTATATTAGGGATTATGATAAGAACTTTATATAGTGTCTAAGTTTCATAGAAATCCTGAGGAACATACTATGATTAAATAATTTTCCAGATGAAGACATAGTTCAGAAAGGTTAAATAACCTTCCCAAGGTACTGTTAGAAGGTTGTGGAGCTCGGATCTGAATTCAGGAAAAAAGATCCCTGAGCCCTCTTATCAAATGGGTCTCCATTGACTATGAAAATTAAAAAACAAACAAAACAACAACAAAGGATTGTACCATACACTATAGATACAAGAGGTAACTGTTGAGAAAATAAGTTATTCTGAGAGAATCCCAGTTAAACCTCAAAATGTGAGAAAGCAGAGGTTGGACAAATAGCAACTCTTGCAGGAAAGAACTGAAGGGAGTGAAAAATGGTAAAATGTTTTTGGTGTCTGTTAGAGAATCCATCAAAATGTAATAGGTACATCATTTTGACCTTGCAATTCTACCTCTATGATTATACAAGAAATAATCACAAAACTGGGCAGAGATACTTGCTCAAGGATCTTCACCAAATCATTACTTGCAAGTTCATGATTGTGACAAGCTGAATTAATGAACCTGTAAATGTTAAATATATGACAAAAGGGCCTTAGAAGATCTGGTTAAATTAAGGATTTTGAGTTCAGATTATCCTGGATTATTATTCATGTAGATCCAATGTAATCACAATGGTCCTTATAAGAGGGGATTCAAGAGCAATCAGAGTTAGAAGAGTGGTAGGTAATGTGATGACAGAAGAGGAAACTGAAATGAAGATTGTTGAAAGGTCCTCAGCCAAGGAACTTGCGCATCCACTAGAAGGTGAAAGTAGGGCCAGCAAACAGATTTTCCCCTCAGAGCACCCATGAAGAACCAGACCTGCTGAGAGCCTGACCTTAAGCCAGTGAAACTCAGACTTCTGACCTCCAGAAGAGTAAGAGAATAAATCTGTTGTTTTAAGCTACTGAGTTTGTGGTAATTTGCTACAGCAATCACAGGAAACTAATACAATGGTGAAAAATTGAAGACAATGGTAAACATCAAAGACAATAAGGAAATGGATAAGCAAATTATAGCATATTTATTCCATGAAATGTTATAGAGCTATTAAATACATTTGTGTGCCTGACATTAGTATTAGAACTTGACATATTGTTGATTCATATGAAAAAGAAAGCTGCAAAACAATCTACAGTCATAAAAAATTCTGTATCTATATATACACATATGCATACAAAAGTATCTGGAAGAATCCAACAATTTGTCCACCCTGATGATTCTGTGATATTTGCAAAACAAAACAGAAAATCAATCTTTCTCTCATTATTTTATACCCTTCTGTTAGGCTTGCATTTTTTTACAGTGTGTGTGTGTGTGTGTTTTAAATTTTAAAAAATCCATTTTAAATTATATACTTCTTTTGGCTATACCTCTTTGCATTTTTAGTGGTTTCTCTGAGAATTGTAATATATATTCTTAGTTCTTTATCTTTTTAGATCTAATATATGATTTCACAAGAACCATGGCAAGTATATGGGACCACCACCACTCCTCTACATGCTACATATTTTCCCAGTTCAGATGGTTGACAGGACTGCACCCAGCATGTGCATGAACAGCAAACAGTATAGTGCAGCAAGATAAAAGGAGCCCAGGAGGCAATGCAGATGTAACGGACATGTCGTGCACAATCCCTTTAACTGCACATCATCACTGCTGTATATGCATCTATAATAGGGAACCCAGAATTATCTTCTAGAGGGTAGGCCACTTGCAATACAGGCTTCCCCAGCTAGGTGAGTGTTCTAGCAACCCATGTGCATCAGTGTACCAGCTGGCATTATTGTAAGAGGCTGCGTTCAGCTTCTGTGAATTTTTTTTTGAGATTCAACACATTTCCCCAATTCATGATGGGTATTTACATGAACAACATGCAGCATGACAACATACCTGCCCACACTACACTGGGTGTTCAGCAGGTTTTGACTGAAAACAGCATGATCCCCATGCCCCACGCTCCCTATTCACCCGATTTTGCCCTGAGTGACATTTTTTTTGTTTCCCTGGATGAGAAAAGTCTTTAAAGGAAAATGATTTGGCAATGTGGAAGAGATGAAACAAAAAATGGCAGAAGCACTAAAAGACATCAAAACTGACGAGTTCAAACACTGTTTTGAATAGTGGAAAAAGCCATCTCAATAAGTGTATGGCATCAAATGAAGAGTCCTCTGAAGGTGACTGAAGTTTGAACATGTAAGAATAAATAGTTTTTTAAATAAATTCTGAGGGTTTTAAAAAACAGAGAAAAAAGTATTTCACATTTATCTACATACCCACCATTTCAGATAAATTCTTCTTTTCCTTCCTAAGATTATAGAGCTCCAATAGGCATTATTTCCTTTTAGCTTGAAGAACTTCCTTTAGCATACTGTAAGCATGCTGAGGGTGAATCAGCTTCATTTTCCTTTATCTGAAAATGTCTCTGTCTCACCTTCATTCTTAAAGAATATTTCCCTTGGCTACAGAATTCTGGGTTGACAGTATTTTTTCCTTGCAGCATATGTCATTCTATTATTTTCTGGCCTCTGTTGTTTCTGGTGAGTTGCCAATGGACATTCAAACATTGATTCTCTGTATGTAATGTGATTTTCTCTTTTCTGTTTGCTTTCAAGTCTTTAGTGTTCAGTCACCTGTCTATTATGATTTTTCTACCCAATATGGTAGGCACTAACCACAAAAGGCTATTGAGTACCTGAAAAGTGGCTAGTCTGAATTGTGATGTGCTATTATGCATAAAATACACACCAGATGATTTACTAGGAAAATACACACACACACACACATACACATACAATATCTCAATAATTTTTTACTAATTTCGTGTTGAAATAAAAATATGGGGGGGAGGGGGTATGCCACGATAGCTCAGCAGGTTGAGTGCTTGCTTGCTTTGCAACAGCGAGGTCTGGAAATTGAATCCCAGACCATACAAACCTATATGCTGAACTGCAGCACAACTGGTAACAGCTGAGCACCATGGCTAAGGTTCTTGCCTCTAATGTGGGAGGCCCCCAGGTCAATTCCCAACCCACATGGCCCTACAGACACCTGTGTGGAATGAAACTATGTCACAACTAATTATATGCAACTATGGAGACTGCTCTGGGCCCTCCCCCCCTTCTCTCTCTCTCTTTCACTTTCTCAAATAAATCTTAAAAAATATATTTTGTATATACTGGGTTAAATGAAAATATGTTGCTAAAGTTAATTTTTATCTTGCTGTTTATTTTTTAATGTGACTACTATAAAGTTTTAAGTTATACACGTGATGTGCAGTCATGGCTCATACTGTATTTCTATTGTGCATCACTGCTCAGTGATGTGCCCAGTTGTGGCTTTCTTTGTATTTATTCTGCTTGAGTTTCTGTGTCATAAATCTATAAGTATGTTTTTTATCAAATTTGAGAAAATTCTGGCCATTGTTTCAATATATTTTGTCCCACTCTCTCTCTCCTTTCCTTGAACTACAATTACATGTATATTAGACCTTTAACATTATCTTACTCATAACTGAAGCTCTTTTTTATTTCTGTTCTTCAGGTAGGACAATTTCCACTGCTCTACCAACAAGTTTTACTGATATATCCTTACATTCATTTCCAAAAGTTAAGCCTATTCAGTGATTCTTTTTTCAAGTTTCAGATATATTATTCTTCAGTTCTAGAATTTCTATTATTTTTTTATAGTCTCTATTTCTCTGCTTGGATTTCCTAGTGGTTTACTCAATAGAGGCATATGTTCCTTAAGTCCCTGCACAGTTACAATAGCTTTAAAATCTGCCTGCTAATATTAGCATCTGGGTCATTTTGGGATTAGTTTCTATTGATTGCTTTCCTCTTGAATACTGGTCACATTTTCTTGTTTCTTCATGTCTACCTTATCTTAGACACTGTAGAGTATACAATGTAGACTCTGGATTCTGTTGTTTCTTTAAAGAGCAATGATTTTTTTAAGTAGGTAATTAAAAAAAAAAGATTTACTTTATTGTTTTTGACAGACAAAGATAGACAGAGATAGACAGAGACAGACAGAGACGGAAAGAAGGGGGAGGGCCCAGAGCAGTCTCCATAGTTGTACATCATTAGTTTTCAACATGGTTTCATTCCACATAGGCAGGCGGGGACCGCGCAGGGCCGGAACTAGGCTGGGGGCCTTCTGCATGGAAGGCATGCCCCCTTGAGCCAGGGGCTGAACCTGGGGTCAAGAACCGAACTGGGAGCCTCTCGCATGGGAAGCACGCCCCAGTTCAGCATATGGGTCCGTATGGGCTGGGGCCGGGATTCAATCCGCAGTCCCCAAGGCTGTAAAGCAAGTGCTTAACTCACTAAGCCATCCCAGCTTTCCCCAAGTAGTTAATTTTTAAGTAGGTAGTTAAATTTCAAACTCTGTCACTTCTGTCATAGAAAACAGTAAAATTCTCTGTTCAGTTAACTGAGCTACTTTGAGTCCACCCTATGTATGTGTTGTTCAAGGGTCAGCAAGAGATTTTGGGAAAGTTTATGCACAGAATTTGGAGATCCCTTGTACATCCGGAAACTATCTAATTGTTACCAATCAATGTCAACCCATTAAATTTAACAATAAAAAATAAATTTTAAAAAAGAATTTGGAGATCCCTCTCTGGCTATCACCTTTCTAAGGTCCCCCCCTTCCCCATTTTCCGGATGCTAAGGTTGTGCCTAACTCTGTCTTGTGATTCTTCATGCTAGTAAGACTACAGTTATAATCATTCTATAGGTGCTGACTGTGGCCTGCCCATAGGCAAAAAGCCATAAAAACTAGGATATTTACCTTGTGATAGTCCCTTGACCCAAATATAGGAAGTTGTCCAGTATCTGTCTGCTTTTGATTTCTCTCCAATGCCATCAGGTAGCTTTTTCTTATAGTCTGTCTGGGTTTTACTTCTTATCCACAGATGAATTGGTCTCACAGGAGCTTTTCTTCTGTTGCCAGAAGCTAGAAGGCCATGTGTTACTTTTTTATATATAAAATAGAACACAGTGAGTCTAGGCAAGCTCATGAAATATTAATAACAACATGAAAGAATCCTAGCATTGCAGACCTGAAAGACATCAACCATTTAGGCTTGTTGTTCTCATGAATGTGTGGTATCCTTATCTCTCCACAGGTTAAGTTTGGAAATGTGTAAGGGTGTTTTTGTTTCTATGACTAAGGGAGGTGTTATTGGCACTTAAAGGAAGGGATCAAGGTTGCTAATCATCCAGCAATGTACAAGACAGTGTTGCACAATGACAGGCTGCTCCATCCAAAATGCGAAAATGACGCCATTTACAAATACTGGTAGTCTAAGATGCACTTTAAAGATGCAACATGAGGATTTGGGTTTTAGCAAGTGGTATTATATGAAATAATATCTGTCAAGTTTCTTATTTTCAAGCAACCAAAATAGATTTTGGCTTATTTACATATAAAACAAACTGGGTAGCTACAAGATCATTTAGAGTCACAGAACTAGGCTTGGAAAATGAGCAACAACCAGGGAGGCCAGGGTAATTCTGGACCATGGTCAGGATCACACTAGAAAACCACACCTGGGAAAGCTGGGATGGCTCAGCGGGTTAAGCGCTCGCTTTGAAGCCCCGGGGACCGAGGATTGAATCCCGGTCCCGGCCCATGTGGACCCACATGCTGAACTGGGGTGTGCCCCCAGTTTAGTTCTTGCCGGGACCTATGTGGGAGGCTCCTGGCCCAGTTCCTGCCCTGCGCAGCCCTGTGCCCACCTGTGGAGTGAAACTATATGGAAAACTAATGTCAACTATGGAGACTGCTCTGGGCCCTCCCCTTTCTCTCTGTCTCTCTCTGTTTCTCTGTCTGTCAAAAATCAATAAAAAAGATCCGGCATTGTGGAAAAAAAAAGAAAAAAGAAAACCACACCTGTGAGAACACTATTGTAGTTGTCATTGAAAAGTGGATGGCATATACTTACTACCAGTCCCGTAACCACTACACAATATTTTTTGCTGTGTACTTTTCCTTCTTTCTTCGTAAATTGGATGTTACTACTGCTGCTATAACTACTACAGTGCACTCTACATAGTCCCGTCATACCCCTACCTCCGGTTCAGTCTGGGACAAGTACAACTGAATGACCAAACTTGGGTCACATACCTGTACTTACTAATCTACAGGGAAGCTAGAAAAACAAATGTCTGATGATTTTAGCTTTCCAGATGTGAAATGGGCTGTTTCCTACCCAGACTCAAAAAAAGGGAGAGTTCCCTCAAAAAAGATCTCAGTCAAGAGCTGGCATCAACTACCAAACGTGAGTGAAGAGACTTCAGGTGATTCTAGTTCATCTTTGAGTCTTTCAGATGAGGCTCCAGACTTCCTATGGGAGAGGTTAAGTTCTCTCTGCTGCTTGTCTGACCCAGAGAAACAATAAATAATTATGATTTTACACCCCTAAGTTTCTTTCTTTCTTTCTTTCTTTTTTTTAAGATGTATTTTTATTGTTTTTTGACAGAGAGAGAGAGACGGGGACAGAGAGAAGTGGGAGGGCCCAGAGCAGTCTCCATAGTTGACAGCATTAGTTTTCCATATAGTTTCACTCCACAAGTGGGAAAGGAGCTGCACAGGGCAGGAACTGGGCCAGGAGTCTCCCGCATAGGCCCCAGCAAGAACTGAATTGGGGGCACTCCTCAGTTCTGCATATGGATCTGGCCTGGGATGGGGCCGAGATTTGATCCTCGGGCTCCAGGGCTGCAAAGCAAGCACTTAACCCACTGAGCCATCTCAGCTTCCCCACTAAGTTTCTTACTGGTATATCATATATGGGGGGGAGGGGGTACCCCAAAACACCCAGAATTTATTTATAAAACACTGTGTATTTATTCCTGCATGTTTAAACTTGAGTCACCATCAAAGTACTCTCCACTTGATGCAATACACCTACTAAGACACTTTTTCCAGTGCTCAAAACAGTTTCTGAACTTGATTTTGATGTCTTTTAGTGCTTCTGCCATTTTTTGTTTCAACTCTTCCACATCAGCAAAACATTTCCCTTTGAGGACATTTTTCAACTGGGGAAACAAACAAACAACAAAAAAATGGGGTGCGATAGGGTGTAAAGGGAGGGTGGGATATGAGGGTCATGCCATTTTTGGTCAAACACTGTTGAACACTCAGTGCACTGTGGGCAGGTGTGTACCAGCCATGTTGCATGTTGTTTGTGTAAATCATCCATCATGAAATGGGCAAATGCATTGAAAGGTTTCCAAAAAAATTCACTGAAGCTGAACATAGCCTCTCACAACAATGCCAGCTGGTACACTGATGCAGATGGGTTCCTAGAATACTCACCTAGTGGGGGAAGCCTGTAATACAAGAGGCCTGCCTTCCACAAGATAATTCCAGGTTTTTTGGGACACTCCTCGTATATTCTTTCATGTTAAAAATACACTAGTTGGGAAAGCTAGGATGGCTCAGCGGGTAAAGTGCTCGCTTTGAAGCCTTGAGGACCGAGGATTGAATCCGGGGCCCCAGCCCATGCAGACCCACATGCTGAACTGGGGTGTGCCCCCAGTTCAGTTCTTGCCAGGACCTATGTGGAAGGCTCCCGGCCCAGTTCCTGCCCTGCGCAGCCTCGTACCCACCTGTGGAGTAAAACTATATGGAAAACTAATGTCAACTATGGAGACTGCTCTGGGCCCTCCCCTTTCTCTCTGTCTCTCTCTGTCTCTTTTTCTCTCTGTCAAAAACCAATAAAATAAATCTTAAAAATACACTAGTTAATCATTTAACATTGCTCTATCGTTGAAATACCAGAAGAGAGAGAGAGAGAATGGAGCAAAAAGAACATTTGAAATGATAGTGGCTGAGAATGTTCCAAAATTAGTGACAGAACCTAAATAATAGATCTAGAAAGCTCAGAAAATACCAAGCAGGATAAATAGTAAAAAAATGTACACCTAGGCATTTTATATTCAAAGCACAGAAAACCACAGACAAGGAGAAAAATCTTAAAAGAAGACAGAGAACAAAACATTATCTATAAAGGAACAAAATCACAGTGAATTTTCTCATTAGAAACCATGCAAGTAGGAGTAGAGTAAAATATTTAAAGTGTTTACAGAAAAAAAGCAATAGTCCAGAATTTCATATACAGTGAAATTATCCCTGAATGGTGATGAGAAATAAAGATTTTCTCAGACAAACAAAAAAATCATTACCAGTAGATCTGCCCTGTAAAAAAAAATGTTAAAAGAAGTTCTTTAGGAAGAAGGAAAATAATATAGGTCAAAAACTTGGATCTATATAAAGAAAAGAAGAGGGTATCATCAAGATGGCGGTGTGGGAAGAGCTCTTGAAACCTCTACTGGAAAGACAATAATTTAAACAACTAAAATCCAACCAGAGAATCCCTAAGCAACTCCTAGCCTCGGAAGAGGGACCCACTCATTGCAAGAAAATACCTAAAGCCAGAGAAAAGGAGGTGAGTGAGAGAGAAAGAAAGAGAGCAAGTGTGGAGACATGCTGAATGAGGAAAAACTGTAACTTTTTCCCCTAAAATCAGGAACAAGATAGGGATGTCCCTGTCACCACTGCTATTCAACATGGTGATGGAAATTCTAGCCAGAGCCATCAGAAAGGAGAAAGAAATAAAAAGTATCCAAACTGGGAGTGAAGAAGTTAAACTCACTTTTTGCAAATGACATAATCCTTTATATAGAAAACCCTAAAGACTCCACCAGAAAACTATTACAAATAATAAATGAATATAGTAAAGTTGCAGGATACAAAATCAATGTACAAAAGCCCACAGCATTTTTATATACAAACAACAAAACTTCAGAAAAAACAATGATACCGTTTGTGATCAAAACAAAAAGACTAAAATACTTAGGAATAAACTTAACAAAGAACGAGAAGGACTTAAACACTGAA